>JAOVYX010013617.1:0-32236 GCA_035668315.1 Drosera spatulata
AGCCTGCTTTACCAGAGGTTTACACTGATTATATTTCCATGTCATTACAATTATTCTTATGCTTGAATATCTGATGCACGAATTACTAGGAGGCATGCTTCTTTCGTCTTGTAACAAGAACCACTTGTTTAACATCAATAGTACAAGTAAACTGTGCAATTGTATTTCTTACTTCGACAAAGAGAATCCCAACAAACGAAGATAGTATTTTGTTGAAAGAACGGCGCTTAATTTTTACTCCTTTGCTCGTTGAAGAGAGATATTTTTTTTGATCAGTTCATAATCCAGTTTAGGTGGCCGTTTCATGACTAGTTCACTATTTTATCTCACATTTCTCGGCTATTGTTTCAGGATCCAGTTATTGATTCTATAAAAGCAGCTGTCTACAGGCTTACCAACTCAACAAACTTTCTCAACTTTTTGGCACAACATGCCTTTATTATGCAAGAAGAGTTGCCAACTCCAATCGAGGAGCAAGTTGATGATAAGAGATACCATTTCATGTCACTTCTCTTGAACCTGGTCAACACATTCTTATATATGGTCAATACGTATATCATTGTCCCGACTGCTGATAATTACTCCATAAGCCTTGGAGCTGCAGCAACATTATGTGGTATTGTGATTGGAGCTATGGCTGTCGCACAGGTGTTCTCTTCTGTGTACTTCAGTGCATGGTCAAACAAATCATACTATAAACCTCTCATATTTAGCAGCATTGTCCTGATCATAGGAAACACCCTATATGCCTTGGCTTATGATGTACACTCCATATGGGTTCTCCTGATTGGCCGATTATTCTGCGGGTACGTAGGGCCTCTCTCCTCTTTTATTTTCTTCTTGTAGATACTAACGTTTTTAGCAAATTTGTTGCGTTGAACATGGCTATGTATTGTGGATTTGCATGTGAACTTTTGTAGCTTGAAGGAAAAGCATGAGGAATGTAATAAGTTTGAAATCAATATAAAACACAAGGGATACTCTTCGTTAGCTATCAATTTTTCTCACTGACTTTCCTGTTAATGAAGGGTCAAATATAATCATCTTTAACATGGAATGCCGTATAGAATCCAGTGAAGGTTTGACATAAAAATGGGCTGGGTAGGAGCCACATAGACCTGACTAATGCGTGAATGGGGATCTGAGCCCTTCACTTGCCTGTGCATTGACTTACGGTAGCTAATTAATCGTTTTCTCTCACTTGCGTACAGAACAAAACATATCAAGCCCTATTGTCAATAGAATCGACTACAACAGCCTATGGAAGATGCTACATTATCTTACATGATGGAATTGAATTTATCTTCATTTTTTTCTAAAAGCACCGAGGTGCATGCCTTGTGTGGTTGTATAATGTATGCTCATAGATCTTCCCTTTTCATCTTTCCTGGCTAATGCAGATTGGGTTCTGCTAGAGCAGTTAATCGACGCTACATCAGCGACTGTGTTCCTCTCAAGTTCCGAATGCAAGCATCAGCAGCTTTTGTGAGTGCCAGTGCTCTAGGAATGGCATGTGGGCCTGCTCTTGCTGGTTTGCTTCAGACGAATTTCAAAGTTTACCAGCTTACGTTTAACGAGGATACATTGCCTGGATGGGTCATGGGCATCGCATGGCTATTCTATTTAGTGTGGTTATGCCTAACATTTAAAGAACCGTCCCGTGATGATCCTGTTGAACCAAAAACAACTGCAGGTATCTTTACCTTTATTTTTTTGTCCTTTTGGCTTGATTATCTAGTTTCAAAGCTGGAGGATGCAGTCTACATCTTCGCGTCATTAATTATCACATGAATGTTGCAGTGAATCACCAGGTACAAGGAATATGCCAGTGGGATATAATCATGTGATGCATGTCATTGATAAGCACTTTGGGGAAGGACAATTAAGTTCTAATTTACTTGCTTCTCAGGAAGTTTTATGGTGTAGAATCAATATGCACCTAGAACAGTGCCCCGTGAACACTAATTCACTGGACTTGGTGACAAAGAATACTGCATAATTCAAAGAGCTCTTATAACTATTTTTCAATACAGCGAGATATCAATGTAGCTCGAATCCATGATCAGAACTCCCTTAACATAAGTGTATGACCAACAGACATCTAACTCTTGAATTCTGGAAATGAAAACTATGATAATTGATACGCATATCAACTGTATTGTGAACCGCTTCTTACTTTTCTCACATCTTAACCTCCTCTTTATTGGCGGAATCGAGGTATGTATTCAAAGTTTTGTTCCTCTTGCTGTTTGATTGGGTTAATTCATTTTACCCTTTCTTGACCAGTAAGGATAAAAGACGACGGTTGTGTATAGCTAATATAAGCGGCATGTATGATATATGTTGGTCTATGTTCATGAATTTTGACTGCCATTCTGTACATGTAGCCGCATGAGCATAGTAACATAAGGGCTTGGGAGAGAACCTAGAAAATGTACTTGATTTATCGTGGTGTTGTTTTTCCAATGACAGATTCAGCGCAGAATGATGCGCTTGAAAAAGGTATTAGGCAACCATTGCTCCTAAACTCTAGTGGCAATGACAAGGGGCAGCATCTTGATAATGACGAAAATGAAGATGATGACGATATTGAGAATGATGGGAGTGATGAAGCTCCTGAGGAATCCCGAAAGGCAGCTACTTCAATTGTTTCGGCATATCGATTGCTTACACCTTCTGTCAAGGTACCTCTTTTATGACATGATTTGAACCTTCCGCTCTTTGTTACGTACGCCTCTTCCTGAGGGTTAATTTTTAGGTTAATATTGCTGAATCGTGCACAGCAAGGAAAAGCCTACCAATGTTGCGGATTTTGTCCAGTCCCATCTCTATATTCGAACCCGTACATGATTATCCTGTTCTTTGACATTCCTCTGCCCTTGCATTCCATACACAGAAAAAGATGGTACCTTAATGTAGTTCACAAGGAAAAACCACTTACATATTATGTTTGACAACTCAGAACTAGCATTTCACAAATGCGCATGACACTCAGCAGTATGTTCCTGGATGTTGTATTTCGAGTTGGGAGAAACGGCTAGGTCTGTCATCATGGGTGACAATTGAAGAAGTTTGATTTCTCCTCATAATGGCAATTTGTAATATTCATTTATCTCACTATACATGGGAAGATACATTTTTAGGCTAGTTACAGTTCATATTTCAGTCCCCAGGCAAATTGGTTATACAATTATACAAACAAAGCTTCTGATTAATGACCAGAGCTTTGAGATCAATATATCAAGAAAAGATAGCCCTTGAGCTCAATGTGTAAGGTAGTGTGGCAAAGAATAACAGAACACGTAATTTGAAGATTTGATACATGCAGGTCCAGTTGTTGATTTATTTCATGCTCAAGTATGCTATGGAAATATTGCTCTCGGAATCCAGCGTCATCACATCATACTACTTCAACTGGTCAACGAGCTCTGTGGCAATCTTTCTTGCAGCCCTTGGCTTGACGGTTCTACCAGTAAACATCCTTGTGGGCACCTACATTAGTAACATGTTCGAAGAGAGGTAAGTTGCTGTATAGCTTCAAAAGTATAGTGGATACTTTTGTGTTGCTGATTTGCCCTTTTTATATGTTTCCTCTCAATAACCATGTGATCCAAGTTCTAAAAATGGTTGGAAAACAATATAGTAAAAAAAAGAAGAAAAAGAAGAATCAATCTCCAAGGACGAAAAGATGAAAGTGGTGGAACCTAGGTACAATGCTTTAGGCCAAGCCCCGCCAGACCTGAAGTTTTCTAAACTTTTAAATCGTCACTTGGTATAATGTGGAGCAGCTGTTTTCTTGTAACCATTCTTATGTTCGTGTAAAGAAAGTAGTCCTTATACTAATACTACATTATATGGTGAGCATTCTGAGTTCTAGTTGGCTGTCTCTTGTGAACTGAGGTTTGATACTTGACTGATGTTGAGGTTGTCGAATACTTCACGTCCCCGACATACCTGTGCTACGTGGATTGAAACAATAAAGAAAGGATGTGTATAAACCTCACATGGCTGTGTCTGGGGAGACATGGCCAGAGGGAGGCCGTGCTTGGAGAGGAAGGCATTTTCCTCTCTGGAGCAAGCACGGACGTGTCAGGGAGGCCGTGTCTGATGCGCACAGGCCTTGCCTCGGACTGCGTTAGCGAGATTTATTTGTTTAAATCTTGTTATTTTATGGGTGTATAAATACATTCATGTTATTATTCGTCCTCGATGAGTTTTAGGGTTTGAGCTGTGATCTAATATGATCTGAGACGTTCTGTAATCCGTTCTTCTGATAGTGTTTTGTCATCATGGTTTGTGGTGGTGTGATTTGTGGGGTTTTTCGCGAGGTACTCGGATTTTCCCGTGTTAATTTCGTGTGTTCTCGTTTTGATTTTTTTAGATTTCAATCTTTCAATTGGGAAACTTTTCACGTGGGAACTAAAAGTTCCTGTTGCTGAAAGAAAAAATTCAGCCTTATTGTACATGATATGCTCATGCTTTTTATTCCCCGGAGATGGTACTAGACGGACTGTTTTTTTTACTCGGAAAACCTTGACTGCAGGCAAATTCTGTTGGCGTCAGAAATTGTGGTCTTTTTAGGAATTATTTGCAGCTTCCACGTTTTAGTTCGATATACGGTGGTTCAATATGTTTGCTCTGGACTCATCATGTTTGTAGCTGCTGAAGTTCTTGAAGGTACAACACTTTGACCTCCTTTCCCTTCTTCTTTTCCGGTTCCATTATGGCATCTATGTGATTTGAGCATCATTATTGTTTTCCTGGTAAGTGGTTTCGGTTCAATCGCTAGGGGTCTAACCTTTTGGGCTTGGTTGACATGTTGGTTACCCCGAAGTGTAGATCGAACTAGAGTATGGCATGCCGAGTTAGTCTATGTTCTTGATTATTCACTCGGTGCGTACTGTATATGGGCTAAAGGGAGTTGTGACTGGATCTAAGTTCCTGCACTGTCTTTTCTTTTCTTCTTCTGCCTTCGAGAGCTACTTCATCGGTTGTGTAATATGTGCAGCAGAAATTATAAGCTCTAATGTTTTCGTTTTCCATTGAAAGGCGTGAATCTGTCGCTGCTATCTCGGGTCATGTCCTCGAGGCTTTCAAGAGGGACATATAATGGTGGACTTCTATCGACTGAAGCTGGGACCATCGCGCGGGTGGTAGCAGATGCCACTATAACCCTGGTCGGGTACCTGGGTGAGAAAAACCTGTTGAATTTGACCCTCCTCCCTTCACTTCTCATTTGCATTGGCTCAATAGTGGCGACTTGCTGTACCTACAACTCGCTCTACTGATTCAACCTTCGACCAGCCCTGTTACTGCACGTGGTTCTTTATGTGGCTCTATCGTCAATAGTGATCAGCCCCATGAAAGGCAATAAATGTACTTTTGTAGACTTGATGTACCATTTGTTTGGGAATAAAGCATAGTAACCTTGTCTCCATTTAGTTTTCTACTTATATATATTTTTATTCTTTCCATTTACTTGTAAACAAACCAATGCTTCGAAACAGTCGATGGAGGGACGAACTCCAACTTGTGCCTGTGTCCATGAGAATTTAAGCTTTGAACAGGTAAAACTCTTTGAGCAGATCGACCTGGACAACAATCGTCAAAGCAGTCTTGGCCCAGTGGTCATTGCCGCCTTGACAAAACTTCAGTGGAATAAGGCACACGATTTCGCAGTGGAGACTCCTTTTGGGCACAACGTATCATGCATGTGAGAGCTGGGCATAGATTTTGATCGGAAATCATGATTAGAGAATACGCAATGGCAATTAAAGAGAGGAGATATCCTTATGGTATGAGGGATGGTGTAGACTGATCAATTTTATTTCTTTATTTATTATTCAAAAAGTACAAGATCGTATCGGGCAGTGGCGGACCAGGCTATTTCATGGGTGGGAGCTACTTTGAAATGTGAAAATAGACTAGACTTCTAATCGTACGTAAAAGGTCATATTTCGTTAAAAGCATTTAGTTGTTATTCTTAATTTTTATGCCACTTGGTCTCTTAAAAATAATTTAGTAAATTAATCAAACTATCAAATTTGATATAATTTTACTCTATCTGTCCCATTTTAATTACAATCATTTGATTTTATACGTGTGTCGATACAAAATTTGACATGTATATAACGATAATCAAACATAGTTTTTTTTATAAAGTTATTGTGAAACATGAATAATTGTGTAAATTACGTATTTCAATTTAATACATGTTGCGAGACGATCTGACGTGATTTGATATGAAAACGAGACTTGTATTCATGCGTATATAATAATACAAAAAATATATATATTGTAATTAAATTAAGACGAAGGAAGTATTATAATTGTTGGGGAAGTCTTTGTTATTTGATAAATATAATTGTTTTTCGTTTTGAATTAGACCAAACAATCACCGGAAAGGAGATGAAAATAAAAGATGCAAACTCACTAAAAAAAAAAAATGCAATTTAGCTATGGAAAATTTAGTTACGGATAAATCCATCGCAAACATAGATATTTTAGTGAAGGATCCGTAGCAAAAATAACAGGCAAAAAAATTTATCTTTTTACGACGAAAAGGCAAATCCTGTCGCTAAAATTAATACATTGAGCGACGGAATTCCGTCGCTGAAAAATAAACAAATTCCATAATATAATTTGCGACGGATTTCCGTAGCAAAATAATAAAAAAAAAGGTTTTGCAATCATCTATTTAGCGACGGATTTTCGTCGCTGAAAAATAAAAAAGCCATCATAGAATTAACGACGGATATCCGTCGCTAATCATCTAAAAGAAATTTTCAAATACAATAATTAACGACGGAGCCCGTCGTTAAATCGAAGTGGGAAATGATTTGGTTACGGATCCATCACAAATTTAAATAATTTTGTCTTAGCAAATTTTGTCATGAAAATTAAGAAATACATGTTGTTGCGACGGATTCCATCGCTGATATAACAATTAGGTACGGATCCATCGCAAAATTCAAATAGTTTTTTTTATAGAGACGGATTCCATCGCAAAACTTGTATTCGATAATTTCAAGTGATGATCTTATAAGTTAAAATCTTACAAACTATAAATATTTTTGGATTTCATAATAGAAAAAATGTTAACCTATAATAAGGTGTTGTATTTCATAAAATTTTAATGAAGGAATTACGTAGTCTTAAAAACTTGTAATAATATGTTCAAGTTATATAAGTAATAAAACTTGAAACATATAACATGTTGCATATGATATTGGTGGTAAATGTATCACGTATTATAAATGATGTCCTTACAAAATTAAATTGAAAGTAATTGTGAAAAAGAAATAAATGATGTAAAAAAAAAAAAAAAGAAAGTGGGAAAAATTTAAAAACTAGACTATTAGCGACGAAAATCCGTCGCTAATGTTAATTTTCAGGTGAGATGTAGCGACGGAATCCGTCGCTGAAGTTGTCCAAACCTAATTTACGACGGATTCCATTGCTAATGTTATTTGGATTTTCAGATGAGATTTAGCAACGGATTCCGTCGTTAAAGTTGTCCAAAATCTACTTAGCGACGGATTCCGTCGTTAAATTTGATATATAAAACCACTTTCCTGCTTTCTCCGCCGTCACCTTCCTCATTACCTCCTCATCTCCGCCTCCGCTGCCCGTGCCGTCTCCGTCATCGGCCAACCCCAACCCCTGCCGCGTAGCAGCCCATAGCGCCCGCCTCCGCCTTCGTCGCCGCGTCGTTTTCGCCTCCAGGAGCATTCCGCTGCCGCACAGTCATCCACCGTGCCCCTCCGCCTCCGCCGCCGCGTCGTCTCCGCTCCAGGACGTAGCCCCTGCCGCGAAGCCGCCCACCGCGTCGGCCCCCGTCTCCAGCCGCGCGCGACCCTGCCCTTGCCGCGCAGCCGCACACCGCGCCGGCCTCCGCTTCCGTCGCCTGCGCCGTGTTCGCCTCCGCCTCCGCGTCGTCTCCGCCTTTGCCCAGTCGTGGCAGCCTCTGCCCCAGCCGCCCAGCCGCTTCGTCTCCGCCTTCCTCCGCCAGCAGTCCCATCGCCACACGCAGGTATTTTTCTTACCGTCACAGTTTGATCTTGTCTTGCTAATAGTTGATTGCATGTTGGGTCAGATTTGCCATGGTAAATGTCGAATAATACACATAGATTTGGTTTTGTATTGCAAAAGATCCAAACTCCACCTCAAGAAGAGTGTTTCTGATAATGGCAAGACACAGTTTTTTATGCCAAAAGCTCCGTATGTTTTGGAAAAGAACCAAAGAAAACTACTTTGTGAATGAGTCAAGAAACTACAGTTTTCGCATGGTTATGTATCTAACCTTCGTCGTTGCGTACGTGAGTCTGAGTGGCAGCTTAGAGGCATGAAAAGCCATGACTGTCATGTCTTTATGTAAAGATTGCTGCCCGTTGCTTTCAGAGAGTTGTTGCCGAGGAATATATGGAATGTTTTAACGGAGTTAAGTCAGTTCTTTAGGGATTTGTGCAAAAATTATATATCTCGCGATGACATGGACCGTTTGGAGATATTCATCCTTGAAATTATTTGTAAGTTAGAAAGGCTGATGCCTCCAAGTTTCTTCAACTCCATGAAACATCTCCCTATCCATCTACCATATGAGGCAAAAACTGCTGGACCAGTTCACTATAGATGGATGTATCCCTTTGAGAGGTAATGATTATTTCAATCTGAAGTCAAATCACCAACGATCTCACTCTGGATTTGTTGTCAAATTTGTTCTTACTTTGCTTTTGAAGGTTCTTGTTACATTTAAAGAAAAAGATTGGGAATAAAGCACATGTGTAGGGCTCTATAGGCGAAGCTTATCTTTTGGAAGAAGCAAGTAGCTATGCAAAGTTGTATTTTCCCGAAAGTGTGGAGACAAAGGCCGACGATCTTCCTCGTTGTTATAGAAGGCCCAGTGATGCTGAAAACGATGAAAACCTATCGGATGTTTTCTACAGAAACGGAGGTTATGCTCTGATTGAGAGGAAAATAAAGACAAAGAAGAGGGCTGTAAAGAAATTGATGCTTGATGATCAGGATGCCGAGGCAGCTCATAAATACATTCTCGCAAACTGTGAACTTGTTGCCCCGTTTGAGAGGTATGATAAGCTGAATTTTTGGATGCCATATTTATTCTTCACTAGATGAGATTTCATATAACGACCATATAAATGTGCTAGGCTTTTCGAGGAGGCGATGGTGAACAGAGGTTGTGTTGACATTAAAGAAGAAGCATAGACAAAAACATGACATATATGGCCTATTTGGTTGAAAGAGCATGCAAGTTATAGGTTTTCTTCCTCGTTTCATTTAAGAAGTCTCCAAGTTTGTCATTCTCAACATCGTATGTTTTGATGTTCAAAATATTTGCGCACAGGTCCGACTCCTTGAGGACAATGAGATGGTGAAGGCAATAGCTACGGGACTTGCGGTTTATGTCAAAAAGTTGAAGCAATATATTATCAACGATTTTTTGTTCGATACATTCTCAACTAGTAAGGGAAAAACTACAGCAAATTGGGGTGTTTACGTGAAAGGAGATGACGTCACTGACTATTATGGCATTCTCATGGACATTGTTGAACTCCAATATATCGAGATAGATTTTAGAAGCTTAAAGACTATGCATTTCAAATTTGAATGGTTCGATTCAATCTCTGGATTGAGCATACACCTGAGCTATGGGCTTGTTGACATAGATCGTCTGAGCAGATACAGAGGACTGTATGATCCTTTTGTTCTTGCCACTCAAGCAATTCAAGTGTATTATGCTCCTTATCCCCCGACACAATAGATGGTGGGCGGTATTCAAAACGAAATCACGTTGTACTGTTGAAGCTCCCGAAGCAATGGAACAAGCTTTACAAGAAGATTTCAATATCTCCCCCTTTATTCTTGAACCATTGGAAGAAACAGAATATGACAATGATGATGAAGATAAAGAGATAGGCGAGGAGGAGGAGGACGAGGACGAGGAGGAGGAGGAGGAGGAAGAGGAAAAGGACGAGGAAGAGGAAGAAGAGGAAGACACAACAGGAGATATAGCCAAAGACGAGTCTGAAAATGATGATGAAAATGACGATGACGAGGGGGAGGAATGATCGTTTCTTAACATTTTAAATAAATGCGTAAAGAACAAGAACTTCCTAACGTGATCGCATTAATGTCTTTGTAGCATACGTAATCACAACGGTTGGATTCCTTCGTATGAAATTAACAATTTTTTCCTTATATGTTCGCAGATGTCGTCATCCGGTGATTCCAGGGGTAGACGTAGTGCTTCGCGTGGACAATCCAGCGGACGCGGCACTGGTTCACGGGATCGTCGTTTTGACAGGAGCATCTCCAGGAGCATTGAGAGTACCATGCCATCTCACGTTCCTGCGATGGTGGGAGAGCCCCAGCCTGATCAGTTCGACATCATGGCCGATGTACAACATGGTCATGGATAGTTCGCCCCGGCGTTGCCTCCGGATGAGCCCATTCCTCGTGCTTCTACATCAGCATGGCCATCGTCCTCCTGTGGTAATAGAGCTAGACTGTCGGACATCGATCCTAGTTCTCCATTACATCTAGATACATACTGGTAAATTTTTTACCTTATCTCTCCCTTTTTACTTCTCGTATATACATTTTATCTTCGATTACTATAGACGCATTTATCAAATACTTATGTGTATTTGGAATCATATGATGTAGGTTTTATCACAGTGATGTAATCAGGACAGTCACTGCATCATTCATCGCCTTTTATGAGACGTTGTGGACTACCTATTCCGAGGTTCCACTTCATGCACGTGATCGCATGTTCGGTTGGTTCTCGGTATGTGCCCGAAACCCCTTTTCTATGTTATTGATAATTTTATTTCGATATATATAAATGTACTATAGAAATTAATATGTTCTATTGTTTCTTTCAGACGCAGTATACCTGGGATCCATCACTCGATGCACGGGTAAGCGGTGGATGGGAGGCGACGTTGAAACGTCGTTTTTCAGACATCTTTTACAAGGCTCAAATCGCAATAATTGAGGGGCGATTCGACAGTGTACAGTAGATGCCCTTCGAGCTTCAGATGGAGCTCTTGGAGAGGCAGTGCACGAATGAGGATTTTCAAACGAAATCCGACATCACCCAGCAGAACCAGACGAAGGGGATAACGACACACACTCAGGGTAGTGTGTCCTTCGTCGCCATCGGGAAGAGGATGGTATGTTTTTCGTGTTTTTTTTTTTCATTCGGTACATTTATGATTTATACGTGTTTTATCACTTCATTAACGAAATTTCGTATAACAATTGAAATGTCGCTGTAACTCATTCTTTTGATTAAATTGTTAAACGAAAGGTCATGGGCTCCAAGGTTTTTATCCAGACTCATAAGAAGTCGGATGTCCCTGGCGTTGTAGGGACTATTCAGGCCGGGAAGTCTATAGCGGACATTCCGCTAGTTGACGAGCCTGCGACACAGCTTCAGGTATCTTTTCTTTCGCTCCTTATTTATTAAATACAGTTTCTATTACATTTCACATTACTAATGCATTACAAATGATCTACTGTAGGATTCATGTTTTGAGCGACTCGGTCAGCTGCCTGAGTCGCAGATGGATGAGTCTGTCGATCCCGAGGATGCTCAGCAGCAATTTCATGCAGCGGCTGATCGGACTTTCTTGGAGGTCTCTCAGGCCAACAAGGGAAGGGTATATGGCATTGGCTCAGCTGCGAGTCAATTATACCCCCGATCCCTGCTCACCTCTTCATCCAGGAGTCAATCGCAATGTTCTCGGGGGATTCCTCAAGATTATTATCAGCTCAAGGAAGAAGTCCTCACCCTCCGACAGAGCCAGGCCAGGCCAGGATGGAGCAGTAGATGGCCTTCCTCTTCATGAAGATAGGGGAGGATCCTTCCACATGTTAGAACGAGGGTGGTAGAGCTTTTCCTCATTTTCAACCGCCTTCGGATGACGACTCCTGTCCCCCAGAGTAGCGTGATGTTCGACTACCTGACCATTGATGCCTATTAGGTTGTTGTAAACTCGAATTATGTGTATAATTCGAAATTTTAGTTCAATTTGATTGATGTCTGTTAATTTCTGAGTTTCTTAATGTTCTAGGTACATGTATTTGTATTGATACGCGTTGAAATTCTAATTTATTTTTTTAAAAATTAAACTCAATTAGCGACAGAAGCCGTCGCTAAATGTTCAATAATTGAAAGAGTTTTTAGCGACGGAATCCATTGTTAATTTTTTAGCGATGAAATCCGTCGCTAAATATCATTCCTCTGTTTTGAAGTTAGCTAAATTTGCAACTACGAGGAAAAAAAAGATTAATGACAGAAAAACTCAATCCGTCGTAATAATTTTGTTTTAGCGACAGATCCGTCGCTAATTTTTGGTTTAGCGATAACGTTTTTAGCGATGGAAATAATCCGTCGCTAATATATCGCTAAACATTTTTTGCGACGGATTTTTTGTTTTTTGTAGTGAAACGAAGCGAGATGAAGTAAATGAGGTGTGATATTAACGGAAAAAAAACGTTGATATTTGAGATGTTTCTTGTTGTATCTGTGAAAATTTTTTTAGAAAATTTTTTTGGTAGGTATTGGGTTGTTTTTTTAATGCACTACTACAATTGAAAGAGAAGAAAAAAAATGACGTCGAAAGTGAGAGATGAAATGCATCAGCAATTAATTAAGAGTTTTTTTTTTTAGAAAAGCAATGAAGAGAGATTTATTGGAGTACCAACAAAAAGAAATACTTACATCCCAATTATATTTTATTAGACTTCTACCTATGACTATATAAGGCACGCAATAAAATATTTTGTTTGTAATATTGTTAATTTTTGTGATGTATTATGTGGTATTTTTTTTTTTGCTATAAAATATATAAGTCACACTACAAATAATTGATTTTATATTAGAAGTTTATATTATATTATCAACTTAAATTTACCCATCAATCATGTATTTCTTATATTCTAAGAAATTCTTGATATGGATTATTACATTAACCCATCAATTTTTTTTATTGTCAGATAATAGAATGTGAAAACTTAATTCTTTTTATTGTCAGATAATAGAATGTGACCGAAAAAGAGACCGTTCAAGTCAAAACTCATCCATATTATCTAATTTATAATAAATCAAACATAAAGATAAATAAATCATAAAGCTAAACTTTCAATAAATTAAGCATGATATTACTTAAGTAAAATCTAACGACTTGTTATTTCGAAGTGAATAAAGGGTCAATAAATGCTGTCATCAGAACTGCGGCCCCACACATAAAATTTATAAAACAAAATTCAAAAAATAATTTTTTGATCGT
This sequence comes from Drosera spatulata, assembly GCA_035668315.1. NCBI lineage: Eukaryota > Viridiplantae > Streptophyta > Magnoliopsida > Caryophyllales > Droseraceae > Drosera > Drosera spatulata. The sequence goes on from JAOVYX010013617.1 coordinate 13,320, forward strand.
TTTTGGAGTTTTAAATTTTAAAAACTAAATCTATGTGAGGGCTCCAGTTTGTTTTGACCACAGTTGGTACAATCTCACTTTTCCCTATTTCAAATTTGCAAATCACAAATATAATTTGTTTCAACCCTTCATACTTTTTGTAATTCCAAAAAATTAAGATACATAAAATATACCTACATTACGTACTAAATAAACGCATAAATAAATATTACGAAGAAATATACGTACTAAAGGCGTCGCCGTCTTCCCCCTAAACACCGAAGAAACAGTCCCTATAGCCCCGCTTGGAGTTTCACTTAGTTCACCTCGAACCACCATCAAACACCGTCATCCGGCCACTCCCCGACGAACAGCGACAGGGACGGCCACCAGGGAGGTGACGAATAAGGAAACATCAGCTGCGATCTTGGGCGTTTTGGGTTTCTAGGGGTTCAAAAGTTTTACGTGGTTAAGGTTTTCCACACAATAAAGATAATCTAGCCCCTCTTGATCCTTCTTGTGCTTAGGTTTGTGTGTATTGTGATGTGGTTTGATGGTGATGATGAGGAGAATACCGTCAAAAGAACAATGATATGCTTGGTCGTTGGGTTTGGTGTGTTAAAGGGTGTTGGGGAGAATTAGGGCTTTGTGGCGTGCATGTGCTTGGTTGCGTTATATGAGGTCAAGGGATGGTGAAATTATGTTATCCATCGGCCGAGGGTGCTTTGAAGGTGTTGCGTTTCATGTGCATATGCTTAGTGTGATGATGTGCGGTTATACTTAAGCCGAGAGTGCCTCGGAGGTGTAGCGTTGCATGTGCGTATCCTTGATGTGACAATGTGTTGAGTTAAACAAAATCACGGAGTTATGTACAAAGGGTATTATGTATAGGTCTTGATATTGGGATCGGGATCGGAGATGGATGTTTTTCAAATTTGATATGTAATGTGGGATATTGGGATTAGAATGAGATAGAAGATGCACCATTATAACAAAATTACCTTCTCGGAAAAACAAATGAGAATGACCCTTAATTGTTAAAATAAAAATGAAATATGAACTTAGAGCTTGATTGTACTATCTATGAGATGTGAACTAATGAAAACCGAATGAAATAATATACATATCCTTGAGTTGTGAAGGTCGAGCATTGTGCATCTTTTTTTGGATCCATTGGATCATTGGTCGTTTGTCTTGAAAATGTTGTGAAGGTTAAGCATGACGTCCCTTCTTGGGTTTGTTGTTACCATTATCGTGTTCTTGAGAATTATTGTATTGAAGGTTGAGTTTGAACGTCCCTTTTTGGATGCATTAGGATCATCGATTATTTTGTTGAGCCTTGTTGATGTTTGTGAGTCATTAGACTACAAAGTAACATTCTTTGAGTCATCGTGGAAGGCAAGTAGTGAAACTAGTTAGGAAGAGGGTAGTACCGACTCGTCCCTTTTGCATGCATGCAGCTGCATTGCGGTAAGTAGTGAAGAGTGTGCCAAAGCACCCAGGTTCGGCTGGTCATACTTCATCATCGAATTGCTGAAGGACAGGTTTTATCTGATGTCCTTGAGAGATCAAAAGGAGAAAGAGTACAAGAACTTGATACAAGGAGGCATGATTGTCTACGAGTATGCCTCGAAGTACTTCTCTGTCGCGGTTCATGCCGCCACATCATCATCAAGACAGAGAGAAGCAAAAATAATCTATTGAGGGTCTCAATTGGAAGATTAGGACGGGGATAGCAGACAAGAAACATGCTTGTTACCAAGACCTTTATGACTGTTCTGCTAGCATTGAGCAAAGCCTCATGGCTAAAGATGAAAGCTTCGATAGTAAAAAAAGGAAGAGAGGTGACAGACGATCAGATGGTGAATCTTTCCATAAGGGTGGCAGCACCTCTAACTTTCAGTTAAGCCCCCTAGAGAGCTCCCTATAGAGAATCAGGGCAGGAAAAGGAAGTTCAACAAACATTTAAGATAGTTCAACGATCAGCAAAGTGATTCAGGCTGGAGTGAGTCGTCAGGCACCGAAACTCAAAGACGATCCATGATTGATGTGTAGTGTTTTCACTACGGGAGGAGGGTTGGACACTCAGCTCATGATTTCAGGGAAGCTGGTATAATATGCTTTTCTTGCGGAGAGCACGGTCATCAACATGCTACCTATCCGTAACAGGGTTTCGCCCAAGGAAGCAACACAGAGAGGTCAATTGTCATTGCATGTTCTGCAGTGAAGTCGATTAAGCAAGGACCATCCCATCAACAGACACATAATCGTGCATTCATGATGAATCCACATAGATCTCCGTAGGTGACACCAGAATCCATAGATGATGATGGGCTTCCTGGTGACACCTAACCCTATTCGATTGTTATTTATGATCTATTGGATTCTGGTATCACCTACTGCATTATGAATAAGTCATACTCAGAGAGGATTATTATCGTGACTACTTGAATAAGTAAAAACGTTCATATCGAATTTTCCACTATGGATATTATTGTGTGTAAACACTTTGTCCCTCGACGACTATTATCATGAGAGGTGTGAAATACCCTTTCGATCTCATGGTTATTGATCTCCATGATCGTGATGGCATCATTGGGATGAGATGACTAGTAAGGCATCAGGCAGTTATTAACTGTGAAAGAAAACTAATAGAGCTAGAGAGTGAAAATGGCAGAAAGATTGCACACAATAAAAAGGGCTCGAAAGCCGACTTACACATGTATCAGTCTAAGCTGCAAAAAAAAAAAGATTATAAGAAAGGAGTGTCTCGGATATCAATGCAGTTTAAAAATCCCATCTGACATAATGATGATATCTCTGCAATTTTTGTGTGACTCAAGTTAATGTAAACATGTTAATTTTCTAAGAAAATCCTTGGTATGGCACTTTTTTGAGAGTTATATCTTTTTTTATTGAGTTAGTACCGGGAGTAGCATATGTGTCTAGTGCATCGTGCTTAATAACATATGTTGAGATGAAGGAACTTAATAATCAACTCGACAAAAGTTTTGAAGAAATGCCATGGAATGTTACAAAATACTCTTTGCTAAGGAGGAGGGAAGGGCTCCTTGAGATTTTCGGGACGTTTATGCGTGCTCAATTTGACGTTTTAAAGAGGAAGTTCATAGAGGGAGCACACCAAACTCCTTATTTTGTTAACCCAGGGGATAACATGATGCATCAAAATTTATATCAACACTTCTAAAACGAATAAATAAAAGAAAAGTTGTGAATTTTGCAATGAGATACAATACGTGTCAGTAAGTCAAGATTAAGTTAGAAATAAGGTTTATATATTTCCTTATGAATGTTTGTCCGTACTTCGTGAGAAAAACCATCATATTAATATTATGAGATGATGCTGAGCTTTGTAAAAACTTTTGATACTTATTTTGATTATCTATGATGATGATTTTATATATTAAATATCATTAGATGTATATTTGTGAATATTTGAAATTATTTTGGGGTCAAAACGATCATTCTTGGTCGAGAAGGTTCTAAGACGATATCTCGATCTCTGGGACGGACATCCCGATCTTTGGAACGGACATCCCGGTCTCTGAAATGAGCATTCCGTCCTCTGAAATGAGCTTCTCGGTCTCTGAAACGAGTGTCCTAAATTCTATTCAACTTGACCCTTCTACGTATTTAAATCTATAACTTCTTGTATATAACTCCAAAAGTTATTCGTAAAATTCTACACACACTAGATTTCATAATCTTTCTAGTGAATTAAAGCCATCATAAAACCTTATCAATAATAGCAGTTAATTAGTTCAAGTTTATATTTTCTCCTAATTCAAACAGTTTGACCTTATTTCACTATTTTGCTCATAACTCTCTACATATAACTTCAAATAATTACTTATAAACTAGACTAGAATTAGACTTCCATACATTTCCAGTGATATAAGAGTTGTCTTCTATATCTTGCTATATAATTTCATATCAAGCCACAAAATCATCTCTGTAACCAGTTTTTTTTACAGATTGACATATCCATATATTTTGATTTCTGTCTTAAGATTCCCAACTCCAAATCATGATTTAATAACTTCATTAGAAATTAAACATGTGAGCATTCAACATATATTAATATCAGAATTTATCAAAGAGTGTAGAGTTTTTCATAAAATTTCTAAGTAAGATGATCACCTTCTCTTAATATTGGTGAAGGATCTTCGTCGTACTCGCCTTACCACCTAGCTTCTCCTCTTCTCCTTAAACTTCTTCTTTTACTTAACTCTAACGTGATAAGTGTTTTGTTTTATGTTTGTGAATTTTCAAGGAGAAGAGAGCTTATATTTATAGGAAACTAAATCAATTAAAATAGATTAACTGAAAAATTAGTGGATATTTAGTGGATAATTAGTGGATAATTAGTTTAATTTAGGTGAAGTACAAATTGAAATAAAGAAAAATAAGAGTCAAAATTAGGTTTAGGTCATTTTTATATAAATACGATATTTTCGTATGAATATCGTATTTTCCCGTATTACGTATTAGGGTTGCATTTCATCCATAGTTTGTATTTTTTTTTCCTATTATATAGTCAAACAAGCCTCTTAATAACGTACGATAATTCATTATTCACATTAATTATCGTAAAACAAAATTTTACGGAATTTTGTACATCCATACACTTATTTTCAAGGAGGTATCACCAAGGAAACTTTATTCCCACTAGGTTATTTTTATATAAAAAAAAAATCCAACCTTTCCTAATTTGTCCTTTTTTCTATTTTCTCATTGTTTTCTTCTTTCCTTTCTATGTAAATCATGATCACCATTATCTGCTCGTCATCTTCGATCATTATCGTCTCCATCATCATCGTCTTCGATCATCCTCAATCATCATCATCATCCATGATCATCCATGATCACCATCATCTTCGATCATCATCATCTCCATCAACATCATCTTCGCCATCATCGATCAATATCATATCCATCATCCCATCATCCTCTCCATCATCGATCATCATCATTCTCTTCATCATCGATCATCATCAGGTGACTAGGCAAATTATCAGGTGACTATACAAATCATCATCATTCTATTTGATCGTACTATTTGATGCAAATCATAGAAAACAGAATGAAACATCAGGTGACTATGCGCATGTTAATAGTGCACAGAAGATGCTCGACGAAATGCGCAACTGAGATGAAGCGAAAGAAACATGATCGAACATACTCAAAACTAGTTTGTAGTATAAATTACTCTCATAGATTGGACAAACTTACCAGAACAAAAGACGAGAAAGCAACATTTGAAACAAAACAAAAAAGGAAAAAAAAAAACAAAAGGTGAGACTAATCAAGAACAAACAAAGACGCAACAACATATTATCATCAGTAAAGGGTTCGATTACCAATCGTAGAAGAGGGAAAGTGAAGATTCTGGCGGTGATGTGGTGACGTGGGGCGATGTAGTACGTCAGTTTTGAACAAATGTACTTTTTAAACGAATGATTTTTGTGTATTGTAATGATATACTATGTTTTTCATAGGCGTACTACTCCCCCTGAGGTAGTACGCCTGAAGTAGTATGTCGGAACTAATACGCTAGAATTAGTACGCTAGAATTAGTACGCTGAAATAGTATGCTTAAACTAGTACGCCTAAACTAGATTGCTTTCACCCATAATTGATTCCCTATACTTGACAAACCAATTTTGGCATACTAAATTTTGCAAAATGATGTACTACAATTTTTATAGAGGTACTAGTACATCTAAACTAGTACGACTGAACTAATACGCCTGAATAAATACCCTAAACTAGATTTTTTTTATCCATGATTGATCATCTTTTACTTGACAAACCAATCTTGGCATATGAGAATTTGCACATACGTAATACTTTGCACAGGCGTACTAGATATACATGATGTGTTTTTCACTAAAAGTACAAATTTTTTTGTACAGACGTACTAACTGATGTGTTTTTCACGAGACGTACTACTGTTTTTTTACAGGCATACTAGATGATCTACATGATGTATTTTTCGTTAGACGTACTATTTTTTTTTTATGCATACGTACGTACTAGATGATGTTTTTTCCATAAGCCGTACTACTTTTTTGTACGGATGTACTAGATGGTGTATATAATGTGTTTTTCATTAGGCGTACTATTTTTTTTTTAGCATAGACGCACTAGATGATGTGTTTTTTTACTATACGTAATAATTTGTTTTGCACAGACGTACTAGATGATGTAAATGTTGTGTTTTTATTAGGCGTAGTTCTTTTTTATCAGAGGCATACTAGATGATATACATCGACTTCAAAAAAGAAGAAGAAGAGAATCAAAACCAATCACACATATCTCTAGAAACAACTCTGATTTTACAGTCTCTTGTGAACAATGCTCAATTACTATCAAATTATGACAAAAAGCTTCAATTGGCAAGCAACTGAGTTTGCACAGTATCGTTGCCAATGTACCTATAGGACCAATGTAAATTCACAACTACGATGCAATAAGCTCTATATCGACCTAAAATATAGAATTCAACGTCACTCCCTAAACACCTAAACCCTGAACTTAACAGAACTCGATGAGCAACGATCGTGCCATGACAATCATTGACAACATCACCATTCTGGCCCCGACGACACTGCAGCAGACACATCGTCCCTGTCCCCAGCGCAACCACCTCCAGATCTGACATCACACAAACACCCCAAATCTTACATCATCATCACCACCACCACCACCAAATCAAGCATTAAATCCACAACATAATCAAATCCATAAAATCGATCAGAGGAGAATCAACAAGCCTTGAGAGGAAGGAGAAGAAAGGAGGAATACGGTGACGACGATGACTTCGCGGCCCTACGATTTTCGTTTTTTTGAAAATTGGGAGAAATGACGTTATGAGAGATGAGCCGAGGGTGGGATGGATGTGGAAGGGCAGCGCTGTCATTTTTTATGAATTAGGACCTCATGAGAATTAAAATTAGTTGGCAGTATCTTCTTGGAATAGAATTTTTCAAGTAATACTTCCCGAAAATTATCTCAAATGAACCCTTATTACTTTCAAAAAAAATAAGACTAAATTTTTGCTTGAAAAATATGAAGCTAAAATTTAAAAATCAATAATTCAAATCAAAATGAAAAAAAAAAACTCGTTAGGGTTTTTTACACATATTGCCCCTTAAAAAAATTAAAATAAATATGAACAAAATTACATTTTATTTGTAACTTTTGAAATCCCTTATGAAAGTGGGAATCCGTTTAAAATGGATTTTGTTGTTAGGCTTCTGACAACAATGAAAGAGATGAACTCAATCTTGAAAGTTGTGGATCGACTGACAAAAGGGGCACATTTTCTACTGAGGAAAAAAAAAAATTTTAGCACGAAAATAAAATATTTGTACTGCTTTCTAGATGGACAAACAGAGCAGACTATCCAGATGGTGAAGAGCATGTGTGGATCATGAGTCCTAAAGCTTCAAGGATTTTGGGATTGACATTTATGGCAAAGTTCACTCAGAGGAATAATTTTCACTAAAGTACCATCTCTGCATCATATTATGCCTTTATCGACGGAGGTTTGGGTCACCCATATGGTGGGATGACATCGTTGTTGCATTGATGGTAGAGTTTGGATCAATTTAGAAGATGACTAATAAAATCAAGTAAATCCAAACTTAAATGAGTCTGTAGATCCCGAGGCTGCGCATACACAGTCTCAGGCCATGGCTCATCAAGCATTCTTGGAGGTGTCCCGTATCGACAAGGGGAGGGTCTACAGCATTGGCTCAGCTGCGAGTCAGATATATCCGCGGTCCGCCCTTAGCGTTGCCTCTAGAGGTCGTTCTGCATCAAGCACGGGGATTCCAAAGGACTACTTCCAGTTGAAGGAAGAAGTCCAGACCCTCTGTCAGAGTCAGACGAGGATGGAGCAGCAGCTGGACCTCCTCTTCAGGAGGTTGGGCGGGGATCTTTCCACCTGCCAGACTGAGGCCGGCCGACCATTTCCTTCGAGACCGCCTCCAGACGATGACTTCGGGGCTCCTGAGCAACGGGATGTTAGATTAGCTGGCCATTGACGGCTTTGTAAATACAAAAAAAATGATGTATTTCGTTTTTTAGGATTATGTAAACTATTGATGAGATGTTTGAGACCGGTGGTTTATGTATTTATTCAGGTTTTCCTGATTTTAATTTATTTATTTTAATCTAAAATCAAAATTAGCTACAGATTTTCGTAGTTAAAATGACATACTTCTGAGGAAGATTTAGTTACGGAATTCCGTAGCTAATATTGTGTTCTCCGAAAATTTAATTTTAACGACGGAAATGTTAATCTGTCGCTGATTTTCTCATTTTATGTTTTAGCGACAGACTGTTTCCGTCACTAATCCATCGCTAATATATTTTAGCGACGGATTTGTTCGTTTTAGCGACGGAAAAATTCCGTGACTAAAACAATGAATTTTTGTAGCGATAACGACCTCGTCGTCAGAAGGTGCAACATCCTCAGCCAGAGGCACTTATGCTAGATAGATCATGTCATGCAGTAGCCAGTCGAGGTACAGATCCATGTCCGAATGATCCTGATAGATCACAGCAACCACGTCATTAAAGGCCACAATCCACTGGTCGGTCAACCGATACGGCGGGTTCGACACCCCATCTATAAACAAGTCGTCGAACCTCTCCTTGTAGATAGAAAAAGGGCCAACGTGTGGCTTGGAGCTAACCGGGATATAGGCCTATATCAATGGATGAGCTAGACTTCTGTCTAGAGCTATCCTAGCATCAATATCCCTCTTTAGTCGGTTAATATGGTTTTCTAGGGTCCTTCTCTACTGCACCCAAATCGTAACCTCAAGGTAGTTGTCGGGGTTCATGATGTACCCAAAATAAAAATAATCCCGAGTAAGTCCGCGATGCACAAAACTTATAACCCAAGGAGCACAAAAGAGACAATCCAACAAGTCATCACCTATTGATAAATTTTTCACACAGTTTTTGTATTTTTTTATTCTATTATTCCTTTCTTGTTAAGACTTCTTGAAATTTTTTTCATAAACATTACCCTTTTTAATATTCTTACGTTACATTTCTTATAAATGTCACATCCACTTCCAGTAGTATTTGAACATTTCTTAAGCCCCAAACGCCCTTAATTAGAATTTGAAGACAGGGTCATACTCCGTTCAATTTCAATACTTCAATTTTTTATCCAAATGCGTAAGGACGCTAATGGATCCTTAACCCTCTACCTAAAGCTACCCTAGTCTATACACTTGAGTCATACAGCTAACTCGATCATGACTTAGAATCTATGTTTTCTTCCTTAATCTTATATTTTGATACCGCTTTGTAACATCCCGAGATTTGTCGCCAATAAATAAGTGACACGTGGTGTTATCGTCATTACGATACGTAGCAAGGCGATGAGATACAAGGGGTTAAGATTATAAAAACATAAAACTAGAAATGCCATTATAAAATAAACTTTACATTGTAGTGAATTCATCAAAGTCTTAACAAGTAAGATATTACATCATAAACCTCAAGATTATTATTCGAGAAAGCACTTATTCCTTCGGTAGTGCAACCTAGCACAACTTTTCTTCAACCTATGACCGAACATATAACCGTGAGCTTTAAACCCCAGTAACAAAGGGTTACACGTTAATTATAGGGGAATAACATATGTTATTATATACATGTTCAACCCTATGCAACAAACAGCATAATATAACAGGCAATAGTATAGCAGGCACTAATATCAGGTTTCACGCATAGGTATTAGATTTTATAAATTTCAGGATCTTGTACAAGATTCATGTATTATTCTTTGTATTTTGTGCGTATATTAATTTTCACGTTTTTGTTAACAGGTGGGCCTGCAGTACCCTAAAATGACTTATGCCCAAGAAACGGATCGACTTTACATCATCGTTGCGTGCACGTGAAGGGAGTAACCATTCCGGAATGAGTTAATCCCTCCCCAACTAGTCAAGAAAACATGATTGTTTCAATCCCCAGTTATCCGGATTTGTTACCCTCTAATTAGGAGTTATTATTTATATTTTCAGGATTATCAATCATATATTTATTCAAACACAGAATTGTAAGAGGTGAAAATTATCCAAAGGTACAATTTTATAATCTTTTTTCCTCATTCATACACAACTTGATTTCAATTACCTAAAGTGCATTTTTTAAAATTGATGAAGATTCTCTTAGATTTGTCCATAATCAAGTCCAAATCTAAAAAAGGAAAATCCCCTCGTAATTTCTCTTGTACATATACCACCTTCCAAAATGAAGGAAATACACTCACCATTTCAATTCTGCAAGATCTTGTTTAAATCAAAATTCAGAAGAAAAAAACCCTATGATTTGTTTATGTTATTCTTATGCTAAAAGTTATCTTTAAATTAGAAATTGAAAACTTGGATACGTATTATATGTACACAATTAACCTATTTTCATTCGACCTTACAATCGGCGATTGTCCTGTATTCATACATTCGACAATTTTCATTCAGTGATTATCATACACTCATACATCAATTGAGCGTACTACTTTATGAAACCAGGAGCACTTCTTCACGATTTCCATTCGACGATTTCTGCTCGACATCAGTTGAGCGTACTACTTGAGAGCGTATTACTTCATGAAACCAGGCGCACGACTTCAATGATTTCCATTCGACGATTTCCACTCGACATGTTAATAATTGAGCGTACTACTTGAAAGCGTACTATTTCATGAAAACAGGCGCACTACGTCAACAATTTCCATTCGAGGGTTGTATCTTTTGAGATAGAGCCTTTTTTGAAATGATATTTTTTCAACCTAACTGGGTCAATAATGGACGTCACTCATGCTCAATGACGTCCATAGTCTCTGCACCTACACAATACTTTAGAACATAAGTAAATATAATCCCAAAATCACAACAAATATCCACAGTGTATAAATAATACACGTAACACCCAAGTTGACTTAGTCAACTCCCTCCCCTAGCCCTTCTTTTTCTCTATCAAACAGAGAACTCCTAAACTGAAATAAACAGGACACAACAGACATGACCAGCGGCTCGAGGAGGGTGGCCACCACCACCAGGGGCACGATCAACGACAGGAACGGCTAAAACGTGGCTTGGCATTGCCAGGGAGAGGTTGTTCGAAGGCGAGGATGTTGGAGAAAAACAGTAACTTTCCCGATTTGTTTTAATCTGTGAGAAAATGTTTCAACTTACCAAAGAAAACTATGCAATTCGATAAATCAAAAACACTCACCACACACGTCTTTTAACGTGAAAAACCTCCCCGAAATCAAGGAAGTAAAAAGTACGAGACCGATCTCGGAGTTCACCCAAACCCTTCACTATAACGATTTTGGTACACAACCAAGTTTCATTAGGTACATAACCTAGATATCACCACGAAGATAACAAGAACGTCTCTAATCCCACAATAAAGGGATTCACATGTACATAGTGAAGTTCTAATAGTAATAACAACAACAATGAGGGAAAATGGAGTGGAATTACCAAAACCATCGGCTGCTGTTGGAGGCTAGATTGACGGATGTACGGAACCCCTATCAACAATCTAACCACTGAATACGAAGAACAGGATGTCATGTACACATTCACAAAAAATTAGCTTGATCCGACCACGGATGAACCTTGATCCGGCTGTTTTTTTCTCAGCTGCGCAAAGTAGTCTCCTCCTCACTTCTCCTTGTTTTGCTCTCTGGTTTGTTGCTGTGCGTTTTCTTGTGTAAAAGCTCTGTTGCTCCTACTGGTTTCTTGAAGATAAGAGTAAGGAAAAAACACAAATGGACCCCTATGAAATAAACGTTTGTGTTGGACAAGCTGTGGTCCAACAAGGGAAACCCCACATGGCGAGTTGGGAAGGAGTCAGCGACGTAATTGTTCGTTGAGCTTGATTCTAGCATGGCGGTGGCCCGGGGAGGGGCGTGGCTGGAGGTGATAAGCAAGGGAACACTTTCGACGGTCTCACCGGCAAGAGGAAACCGATAGATATCCCCCATCGGGTGGTTCTCGTACGTGGGGAAGGGAGAGGCAGTGGTGGCCATATTGGCCACCAGCTGTTCATCGATCGGGGTTTCGGTGTGACTGGGATCGTGGCGGCTGATTACAGATGACGGGTATCGACAAGAACAAAGATGGTCATGTCATGGAAGCCATGAACATAGAATAAAAATTTAAGAGGGGAGGAGAATGAGACTCACGGTCATCAAATGTTGCCGAATGATTCTGTGAATTCTCAATTTCAATATAAATATTGATAATTTTATAACGGCTGCAACGTTGGTGGGAGATGAATTGAAAAGTCTGAATTTCATGAAGGTAAGAATTAATTAAGGGCTTAATTGGGCTCATGATTAGGTTAAATTAAGGATGATAATTGATTGAAAATCACTTATTATAGTAACGGTCGAATTTGAAGATCAAAAGCCTCAAAAATCGCACAAGAATAAAATGTCAGACTCCGCTCCAAGACTTCGGTCCAAATTTTCTTAAACGATAATGAACATTATCTATTTCTCCCTTTTATTTAATCCAAAAAATTCGTGTTATTACAATGACACTTTCTCTTGAACAGCTCTGATAGGTGCTTTTAAGTATATATGATGCTTCTGAAAACAAACTTTTTACATCTAAAACCAGTCAGACTCGTTCTAAGACTCTGATGTACTATTCTCGTCCGACTCGTATTCATATGAGATCACAATTGCTCCAAGTCTGACTAGACGTTGATTCCACCTATATTATCTTTTAAGCCTTTTTCACGTCACACCTGACTTTTTAAGAACTTCTCCAGAAGCCTTTTTTCGCCAGTATCATGCCTTATTAAGCACTTCCTGGACTATCAGACAACCAGTATCAAAAGTACCAATATATTTTCTTGACAAATAATCTCAAACCATAATAAGATGTATCGACTCATCAAATCAAACAGGAAATTAACCATATAACCCAACTCCATGGTTCACCATTGAGGGTTGTTAATCGCCCCCTTCAAATAGTACACACCCCTCATTATTTTTTCATAATTAATTCCACAATTACCCTTGTCGCATTATCACCTTCCTTTGTTTCATCAACAACTTCATATATTTATAACTATTATTTTAAATAACAACTGAAAAAATTAAAAATATGTTTGTATTCTTCAAAACGATATTTATAAAATTAGATTAATATCAGCTATTAAATTGATTTTTAACATATATTTTGTAATATATAAACTAAATATGTAGTTCGCATTCATATTATTGCAAACACTCTATCTATTAAACAATACTATTATTCCGTAACAAAATTATATCGAAATCTGAAAAAAAGAAAAGAAAAAGAAAGACATAGGAATATGAAAAGATAATTCAAAAAATATGACAGGATAGCCACTATTTAATATTTATATTATTTAAATTTATTTATAAATACTTGCATTGTTTATTTGTTTGTTTGTTTAGAACTTTTTCTATCTAATTTAGTCAATATATATAATTAATCGAAAAATCTTTGATATTAATACAAATTTATTTCATTAAATGTATAAACTATCTGTTTATTAACATAATATTTTATTATAATAATTATTTATATTATTTTTCATGTACTAATATTATTTATCTTTAATTATCATCATACTTATTTTAATATATTTTTTACTTTAATTTTAATTATAGACCGAGTGTATAGAGGGATGATGTGGGCATGTGATGAGTGGTTGTGGTGTGTGGGCTGGATGGGTAGTAGATGAGGAGGGGTGCGCTATGGGAGGGGTATGCTGGTCTTTTGCAGTGGGGGTATGAAGTTGGCGGGTGTGAGTAGCAATTTACTATTAAATATAAGGCATTTCCAATAAAAGAATAAGAGAAAAGAAAAGAACGCAAAATAGAATACAAAAGAGCCATCATGATAAACATAGATCTTAAACTCAACACCGACACAACCACCTTGTGTATCTCTACTCCCAACAACTGAACTATAAAGAAAACAATATAAAATAGAATAAATATAGTAAATAACTACTTGTCAATGGGGGCTATAAACCTTACCGTCTTTGTGGCAGATCCGTCCTTAGCTATATCATTTATGCAATTATCATAATTGTAAACACAACTATCTATTAAGTTTTTGGAGTCAATAAGGGTGGTATTTTTGGAGAGCACATTCAATTGATCAACAATCTTATTTGTTTGAGAATAAAATCTATTGATGTCAACAAGGACTAAGCCGGGAACGTCTAAATTGCTCAATAGTCTTATTTGCATGAGCATAAATTCTATGGATCCCATAGCAATATGGATATGCATAGAGCATAGTTGGATGTATTCCTAAAAGTTACAGAAGTGTTGGTTTGAATGGCTTGCATATTGCATTGCTTTCATCGAAATTTATACACACATATGATGCAAGAAAAGTCCTTGATTTAAAGATTAATAGAACAGAAGATCTTCTGAGCATGGAATGCATTAACAAATAAGGGAACCACAGTATATGCTAATCAAATCAAATATTTAAACATGTCTATTATCCCCCTGTAAACTTAAGGGACTAGCAGCCACTTGAAGTTTGTCACACAAGCGAAGAAACTGTTGGGAAGTAAGATCCTTCATAAACAAGTTTGCGATCTGATCATGAGTTGAAACATATCGAATGATAATGTCTTTCCATGAGACACTGTCACGAATGAAATGATAGTCAACTTCAATGTGTTTGGCGCAAGCATGAAACAATGGATTGGCAGCCAAGCACGTTGTCCTAATGTTGTCACACCAAAAGACAGGAATATCGGACAAATAAATGCAGAGGTCTTAGAAAAGAGTACGAATCCAGGATACCTCTATTGCAGTGTTTGGTAGAGCCCTTAACTCGGATTCGATGCTTGAACGGGAGACAACACATTGCTTTTTAGCTATCCAAGAGATAAGATTTTGGGCTAAGTAGATACAAAAGCCAGCGAAAAAGTGACAATCATCAACATCGCTTGCCCAATCTGCATCTGAAAAAGGCACATAGTTGAAATTTGTCACAAAGAAGATAAAAAAAAAAAAAGAAAAGAAATTTGAGAGTAGTACTAGGATGGGTGACCTCCTGAGAAGTCCTCAGTGTTGCACCCCGGTTCTTTTTTCCATACCCAAAAAAAAAGTCCATATGATAATGTACCTTTTAGGTACCAAAGATTCCGCTTGATAGCCACCCACTATGTTGTTCGCGGGGCTTGCATAAACTCGCACACTTGGTTCACCACATAGGTTATATCCTGATGTGTGATGGCTAGGTATTGGAGCACGTCAACAGTACTTCGATACAAACTTACATCCTCAAAGGGGTCGTTATCATGGACTATTAGTTTAGAGCCGAAGACTACAAGTGAGTAACAAGGTCGGGCGACATCCATCTTCGTACGTCAAAGAAGATCAGTAATGTATTTTGATTGAGAAAGATGTAAATCATGTGAAGTCCTAGCAGCTTTAACTCCAAGAAAAAGTTACAGGTTGCCAATGCTTTTCATAGCAAATCGGGATCCAAGAAAGCGAACCAAGTTAGAGATTCGAGCCAAGTCAGAGATTTCAGACATAGAGTTCCCCGTGAGAAAGATATCGTCGAAATATAGAAGGAGATACATGACTGCCTCGTTGTAGTTGTATACAAATAGAGAGCTATCTGTCACAGGTTCAAGAAAACCATCAAAGGTCAAGGTAATTGCGAACTCTTGATACCAAGCGCGAGGTGCCTGCTTGTTTCCATATAAAGCCTTCTTGAGTCGACATACATAATGGGGAAATTGAGGATCGTCAAGTCCCGATGGCTATGACATAGAAACATTCTAATCGAGACTACCATGTTAGTGTTCGCTATCAAACACGTTTTAGTTGAAGTAAATATGTAACACCCCAAGAAGTGCTTTCCAGGCTAACAATTGTCTCCACGGACCAACACTAGTCCTTTTAGTGCCCCACAGACCAAAACTAGTCCATTTAGTGCGCTTTGACCTCACTCACGCACGTCCTGGGAAACTTTGCATTAAATGAGGATGAGTTTTGTTTGTAAAATAACAAATGCAGGGGATAAATAAGTGACTATTAAATGATGGTAATGAATTGTATTATTTACGATATAGAACTTAGGTACTATATAAGCAGAAGATTTATGTCTAGGAAATACCAAGCTTCTCTCTTGTAATCAATGAAGAACAAAGACAGAAGCCTAAGTTGTGAAGTTTCTCAATAAATATATCTCAACTATTTTTTTCTCTATCAAGGTATCAGAGCTAGCACGATCCCAGCATTCCTAAGATATCAAAGAGATAAAATCCTTAAGCTGACAAAGTCCAATTATGATAATTGGAGCATACAAATGAAGGTGTTGCTTGATTTTCAAGATTTATGGGAGCTCTTGAAGGAGGCTATGTCGAGCCAAAGTCGTAAGCTATTGAAGCAGCTTTATCAAGCACTCAAAGGACTGAGTTAAAGGAGTCACGAAAGAAAGACAAGAAGGGGTTGTTCTTAATCTACCAAGGAGTAGATTAATCGGCCTTTGAGAATATTTCTGATGTGAAATCTTTGAAAGTGGAATGGGAGGTTCTGAAGAACACTTATCAAGGTGCAGACAAAGTTAAAAAGGTACGGCTTCAACCTCTACGTGCAGAGTTGCAAGCTTGAAGATGAAAAATGGAGAACCGATCGCTGACTACTTCAGTCGAGTTCAAACGATGGCGACTCAAATGAAAAGAAACGGCGAGACGCTTGATGATACGAGAATAATGGAGAAAGTCTTAAGATCCTTGACCTCGAAATTTGATTACATTGTTGTGACGATCGAAGAGACAAAGGATGTCTCAACTATTTCCATCGACGAGTTACAAGGTTCTTTGTAAGCTCATGAGCAAAGAATGAATCAAAACCAAAGCCAAGGTGATAACTTAGAGCTCTCCAAAGTCAGCTAAACGTCAGAGACGATGGACAAAGAGGTCAAGGCCGAGGATGGCGAGGAAGAAGAGGCTTTAGAGGCAACTCAAGTCCTAGCAGAAGGCCTGGAAGACAAGCTTTTCGAAGTAGCTATGATGGTCAAGACCATGAGACTAATCGGGAGTAGTCAAATCTTCGAGGAAGAGGCCGAGGAGCACGAGGTCGAGGTCATGGTAAATTCAACCAAGGAGATAGATCATCGATCCAGTGCTTTAATTGTGGCAAATATGGTCACTATAGTTATGACCGTTGGAGCAAACATGAGAAGCATGTAGCAGAGAAGAGCAACTTTGCAGCAGATGAGCAAGCAAAAGGCTCAACTATTCTCTTGGTGTCCAAGGGCCAAGAAAGCAAAAATCATCACACTCGTTTCCTGGATTCAGGAGCAAGCAATCACATGTACGACGTCAAGGAGTATTTCACAAAGTTAGAAGAGTCAGTCGGTGGTGAAGTCACTTTCGGAGATCATTCGAAGGTCCCCGTTAAAGGAAAAGGTGACATCCTGATCAAGACAAAAGCAGGTGACGAGAGGTACATCTCTAATGTCTATATATTCCTGCCTTGCAAACTATATCCTGAGTTTGGGATAACTCTTGTAAAGAGGATACGAGATTTCGATGAAAAATCTCACACTCACCATCATGAACAAAGGTGAAAAAATAGCCATAGTCAAAATGTCTAGAATTAGACCATTCCCCTTAAATATCATAACTATCTCTGTCAATTGTCTCAAGTCCATTATCAAGAATGAGTCATGACTCTGGCACTTGAGATTGGGACATCTAGCATTCAGAGGTGTCAAGATCGACCACTGAAGGAAGAACATGATGAAGGGGCTGCCCAAGATCGACCATCAAGATCAGCTATACGATGGTTGTATGAAAGGAAAGTAATATAGGATGAGCTTTCCTATTGGAAAATCAACACTACAAAAAACCTGTATATTTTACGACGGATCAATTCCGTCGCAAAAGGGACTATTCCGTTGCAGGAACATATCTGCGACGGAAAGTGCCGTCGCAATCAATGGCGTCGCAAAAGCGTTATTTTGTGACGGATCAGTCGCAAAAAGGATATTATGCGACGGATCCGTCGTAAAAAGGATATTATGCGACGGATCCGCAGCAAAAAGGTTATTATGCGACGGATTGACTTTTTCCTTGCAGAATATAATTTCTAAAATTTATTTATATTTACGACGGATTCCGTCGTAAAAAAATAATTTTTTTTAATTAATTCCTAATATAAATAAATAATTAAATAAAATAAATATAATTATAGCCATCTACGATGGATTCTGTCGCAAATATCATTTACACTATGCGACGGAAGCTGTCGTATATTTAATTTCAATAATTTATTTCTAAAAACAATTAAATAATCGTATAATACTTTTATTGTATTGCGACGGATTCTCTCGCAGAATTCACATTGTGCGACGTATTCCGTCGCAAAATATAAATATAAAAATTTTACACTATTGTCATTTGCGACGGATTCCGTCGTACAATGTGAATTTTTTTTAAAAAAATAAAAAATTTATTATTGATATTTACCGAAATACCTGTTTTAAATTACAATATCACGAATAATTACTCCAAAAAAATAAGCCAAAATCGTATAGAATATCAAAATACGTTTCAAAGTTACATTACATTATTCCATTACAAGTTTGCATATACTAATGGCCGTCTAACCCGGGATGTCGTTACTCCGGAGGGCAGGAATCATCGTCTGTACCAGGATGGAACCTCAGCGTGCCAGTGCCAGGCTCCGCCTGGCAGGTGGAATCGGGATCAGCGCCCATCTGCCTCATCAAAAAGACAATCTGAGCCTGCATCCGTTCCATAGCCTGCTGCTGTGTGAGAACCTGCTGCTGCAACGTCTGCACCTCCTGAGAGACTCCAGAGTCACGAGCAGACTGTGACTGTGACCTGGA
>JAOVYX010013627.1:0-32236 GCA_035668315.1 Drosera spatulata
GAACAAGGCTAGTTCAGATTTTAACTCTATCTGGAGTCCTTTTCTTTGCTCTTTTGAGTGTAGACAAAAAGGCTCTGCTGACTCAGTAGAGTATTTATTCTACTCAGTTAGAAGATATCCAACCTACTTGAAAGTCTAAGGTTTTAACTTGTTTGCTTAACATTGTTATTCTAATTAGAACAATCAACAATAAACAGGTGCAGGAAAAATATCGTGCACAGAATTTATAGTGGTTCTGACAGTAGAGTTCAATCGAACTCTAAAACATAAGTCTATTCTTCCCTTAGTGGTCAGTGTAACCAACTAAGATGTATTTCACTATGTTTGCGATTTTTGGTTTAGCCTTAACCTTTCTTACATAGTGCCCAATGGATGTAGTCTACCACACTGGACACCTTTCTTGAAGAGATTTCTTAGAGCTCTCTTGATTTCTTCCCTACAACAGTTAACCTCTAATGTTTGATCTCTTTTTGTTTCATAGCAAGTTAAGTACTTGTGTATTTTTCATTTAGATCAACTACTAAAACTCTGTTGCCATCTCATATTTATAGACAAGCCTAATTCACTAGCCGTTGTCCAATTTGTACTTGGAAATAATCTCAAGCTTCTATCTGGATCAAGAAGTGTGCAAAAACCAACTTCCGATGTTGCTAAAAATGACATGAGATTAATTCAACCTGTGAAACCTCTCACTCTAACATAGAATTTTTGTCTTGTACCTAGCTCTGCAGTTCTCCTCTGCTGGTCTGCTGATAGTAGAACAGTTAGCCTCCTGTAAAGAACCTTATCTTTTGATCATATGAGTTAGCTCATTTTGTGCATTCTCAAATCCAGTTTGTTGCCTTATTATCTCATTCTGACGTAAAGTCCTTGTCCAGTACATCTGCACTCTGTTGGTCCTCGAATCTGCACTCTATTGATTTACTGATCTTGACCCTTCTGTCTTATGGGTGAGAAACTTTACTGCCATATTGATTTCCTCAGAGCTATTTTTCTTAACACTAATTTCGAGGATTCTTGATCAAAAAATTTCCCTCTAAATTAGTGAACAAAACACTCCTAGATCAAAACAGAGTTTGTAGTTTTCTATAAAGGAAAAAGTTGATTTGTTGCTGAAGAAGTGAAGCTGACTACTTTGCACCCTTTTTGTCTCCTCCGTCTGCTATAGTCATAGTCATCCCTACATCCTTTCTTGGGGTCCCTTGGTGGTGATTTGGATCTGTCCCTTCTCTTTAGTTCAAATCTAGAGACGTTTGAGCTGCTACTTTTGTTGTCCTTCCTTTCGTCTCTATTCTACTGATGTCCACTCTTCTGACTCTGTGAACTCCTTTCACTCAGCTGGTGTGAGTTTGATGTCCTATGTTGTCCGTCTATTCTGTGTTGTTGTGTTGGTTTGCAGAGGATACTAAGGAGGAGGGAGGGGATGAATTGAGTATCAAAACTCTTTTTCACTTTTTTGATAAGGAAAGCCCGGGTCTTTCGGAAGGCTGTATCTTTCTCAACTTATTTGCACGTTTGTGTATCACTAACTATTTTACACTCTTGTCTGTTGAGTGATCAAATATGAAAGTAGTAAAGAGAGAGTGGACATAATGTTTATACTGGTTTGTCTCTTGCCTAAAACTATGGAACAAGAGATTTACATCCAGTACCTAGTGGGATTTTTGAGAACTTTGCACTATGATCTCCATCACTAGTACACACCGTTCTCACTCTCCTTCCCCAATCCTCCAAATCAAGGTCAGATATCCCCTGTATTACCAATACCCTATTCTATCCCGAATTGAGCCTTAGCACCTCTAGTTCCTATCCTCTCTGATAGAACTCTTATACCCTCAGGTCCAATTCCCTATAGTAGCACCTCGTACTTCTCTGATCCTTAACCTCCTGGATTGCACCCCTTGTAATGGCACCCTTTTTCTGAACAAGGCCTGGATCTTCCTCTGGTTTGGTCACCTTGAAATAAGAAAGTCTTCTTGATTAACTCTCTAGTCAATTAACAACAGCTTTTATGTGTGGTTGTTGTGTATCAGCTCCAAAATATCAAAGGATCGTCATCTTTACCATGTCGATTTTTGTGGAGCTGGATTGAACTTATATGGATGACAAATTGGCTTGTAGTTTTTCGATTGGAATATGATTCCAAGGTTATGTAGGCAATCGATGTGACAATGGTTCCTAAGGTGATCTCCTTTTTTATGGAACTCGAGGAATCAGCAAACTTGGATTTCCATCTTCGTTTCTTCAACAATCAGATCTTCTTTTCATACTTAGGCCTCGAAAACTTTCTAGATCTACAAAACTATCCAAACTACATTTTTGTAGCAAAATATTCGAATTTTGCTCAATATATTGTTAGTCCATAAATAAGATATTTGGAAACAATAAGGACTTAACAAACTCAGCATAATCACCAAAGTAAGGACTTTCTATGTTTATATCATATTTATGGAAACTAGGGAAGGCCATGGCCCTGCATACACCTATCTCAATTCTGATACCAATGGAAAGGCCCATGTCTTCCTGTATTTTTCTAACAACCTATATTAAAGATCAATTTGTTCAATCAATGTCATCATCAAAACATATGAACTCAATAATATTTCCCATTTTTTATGAAGACAACCAATTGATGACCTATTCGGTAGAGGGATTTAAAGATTTGTTAGAAAACACAAGGCATGTACAGAAAGTAATCCACATAATATCCAACAAAGATAATTAGCTATAAAAATACTTAAGAGTAAAGCAAGCCATAGACACAACCAAAGATAACTTAGCCATTGACCATCACAATTCTTCCCACTTTGGCAACCTCAAAAAGGGAACATACCTGCCTTTCAAACAAATACCCATGCAAACAGTCACCATATCTTAATGTACCTATGAGAAAAAACTCACCATCATTATCAACAAGGACAAAAATCATTTCAAATCCAGAAACACTAGTTCTAGGTGCCAGGTCTCACTCCACAAGTATGAAGAAGTAAAGCAAGCAATATCATTAATTATTACATACCATAATGCAAATTCAAGTCTTGGCCATAATTCAAAGATAAGGTTAGTTTAAAGATAGACTAAATCAAAGATAGAAAGGGTAGGCTTCAGGGTTATGGGGTTAGGTTTGGGAGGTTGAGGGAAGGGAGATGTCTTGTACCTTCTTGAGTTGAGGTTTGACTATATTCAGCTCCTTGATTAGTTTAACCACCTTCTTCTCCTCTTTCTTCAACTGAAAATTAGCAGCCAATAGCATAGAGTGCAGCTTTGAGATCCTATTAATATTCTCCAAGCATTTGACGTAACTTGAAGGTTCTCGTGGCTATGAATCAGGAATAGGTACTGAAGGCCTGGGTCTGGCTGCAGCTTGCCTTTTCCAAACTTAAACCTTAGTAAACATTTACATCCTGATGTAGCTCTACCCATACCAATTAGAAACAGTAATCTAGGCTGTGTCTTCTACCAGATTTGATACTTCAAAATGTATGAAGACCTTTGTGAGCCAAACACAATATGGAAGTTCATGAGTTCTATGAGGACGTGTTTGATCACAAGGACAGACAGATTAATTGGTTTCTTCTCGATCAGCAACTCCATCAATATCATGTCAAGGGAAATAGCTTCAGTCCTTTTTGAACCTCTAAGAACTAAACTCTTATTCACAAAGATGTAAAGAAGCCAATCCATATCTGAGAGCTCCTTGGTGGTGACCTTTCTCATTGTTGTTAAGGTCGGTTTCGAAGCACATTTCTTCACCAAGGCCCGAGGTTCAATCTCATCCACCTTGGGCCACGTAAACTTAGCATATGTATCATATCCAGCAACAAAAATATCAAAGATCTCACCCAACTTCTCAGCAGTCAGAAGAAAGGATTTATCATTCTTACTTGTGGTGAGGGAGGCCTGGGCCCCGTTGTACTCTATGTTGTGTTAGAATTCCTCCATGGCCAATGGGTGGAAGTGTGCTTCATATCCCATTAAAGTTGTCCACTGTTGGCTCTGAATTTCATCGGCCAACCCTCCAAGTCCATTACTTCGAAGCCAGGTGAAAGAAATCACCTTTCCAAGTTGTATATCCCTAGAGGCAACAGGGGTGGGGTTTCTCCTTCTTTTCTCTCTTCCTAATTGCCTTAAGAAGATCTTTAGTAGTTTTAATATCAAAGGAGTTAAGGAAATCAAGTGCAAAAATGCATATCGTTTGAACTCTTTGATATTGACTAACTCCAAAAACTTAGGAATCGAAGCACGTATCTCCTTTGGAGCTCATTTTCTAGATACAAATGAAGTGTTACCTTGTCAATGTCTCAATCATTGTGTTGCCTCGTCTCGTACAAACCTACTTGTGATACTAATTCCCCCACCTTACCCCGTAATCTATGTGGAAAACATAAAATTATAAATAAGAGAACTAAACTACAGGGAGGGAGCATTACTTATTGCCTATCACAAAGCGCTTGGTTTAACGTCCTCAACCTAACACGACCAAAGAAATCAAGGATCCCTTAAATTTATAGTAGAAGAGGGTCTGAGAATATTACCCTCATAGTATGTCTTTAAATGTTGTCCATTTATTGTGAATGAAGAGCCGGCACCATAAAATTGTATGGCTCCATAAGGATATACCTCTTTGAAAATGAAAGGGCCCGACCACTGAGACTTAAGCTTCCCGAGAAAGAGTCGGAGACAAGAGTTATAGAGAAGAACTTTTTGGCCCGGGAAGAATTCCCGATGAAGAATCTTTTTGTCATGTCATCCCCTCACTCTCTCCTTGTAAAGCTTGGCGTTCTCATAGACGGTGCGCCGAAACTCATCAAGCTCATTAAGTTGAAGAAGTCGCTTCACCCCTGCTTCTTGAATATCAAAGTTTAAGAACTTTGTCACCCAATAAGCCTTGTGTTCTAACTCCACCGGCAGATGACACGCCTTCCTAAACACCAATTGATATGGAGAGGTATCTATTTATGTTTTGAATGCCGTGCGATAAGCCCATAGAGCATCGTCTAGTTTCTTTGCCCAATCCTTCCGGGAAGATTTCACAGTTTTCTCAAGAATCTTCTTCAATTCTCGATTGGAGATTTCTACATGGTCGCTTGTTTGAGGGTGGTAGGGCGTTGTCACTTTGTGTCAGACACCATATTTTCCTGAAAGGGCATCAAATTTCCAGTAGCAAAAGTGAGAGCCTCCGTCACTAATGCTTGTCCGCGGGGTTCCAAATCTTGTAAAGATGTTTCTTCTTAAGAATTTGGTTACTACCCGGGCATCATTAGTAGGAATTGCAATCGCCTCAACCCATTTCAAAACATAGTCGACGGCCAAGAGGATATATTCATTGCCAAAAGATGAAGAAAAAGGTCCCATGAAGTCGATGCCCCAAACATTGAATAACTCAACTTCTAAAAGAATGTTCAAAGGCATCTCATTCCAGGAAGAAATATTACCGGTCCCTTGACAACGATCACAAGCCGCAACATAAGCATTAGCATCCTTAAACAAACAAGGCCAAAAGAATCCCGAGGTGAGTACCTTTACGGGGGTTTTGTTGCCACCAAGATGCCCACCATAATCCGAAGAATGACAATGGAAAAGAATATCCGCCATCTCTTCTTCCGGCACACATCTTCGAATCATTTTATCCGGGCATTGCTTGTAAAGAAAGGGATCATCCCATAGATAGAAGTGTACATCGTGCAAGAACTTTTTCCTTTGTTGAGAAGACATCTCCGGAGGGAGCATACCACTTGGTAAATAGTTCACATAGTCCACAAACCATGGAACAATTGCCATGTTAATGGCAAAGAGTTGCTCATCCGAGAAAGATTCATTGATAGCTGTTGACTGCGTACCTTGTCCCTAATGCCATTTGATCCTAGAAAGATGATCCACCATAAGATTCTCCGCACCTTTCTTATCCTTAATGTCCAAGTCAAACTCTTAAAATAGAAGAACCCATCGGATGAGGCGTGTTTTGCAATCTTCTTCTCAAAAAAATACTTGATAGTAGAATGATCGGTCCACACGATGGCCTTGGTTCCGATTAAGTAGGATCGGAACTTGTCACAGGCAAACACCATGGCTGAAAGTTCTTTCCCAGTAGTGACATAGTTAAGTTGGGCATCGGAGAGCGTCCGACTAGCATAGTATATGGCATGGAAGATTTTGTTCCGCCATTAGAAGATTCCAATTAGGAGTTACAATCATCGGTGTCGAGACAAAAGCATACTAACATTGCTCATCAAAAGTGAAAGGAACATCCTTCTCGAGGAGGTTGCAAAGTGGCTTAGAAATTTTAGAGAAATTTTGGTTGAACCGCTGGTAGAAACCGGCGTGGTCAAGAAAACTTCGCACACCCTTAGCATGGGACGGTGGTGGAAGTTTGTCGATGTCGTCAATCTTAGCTCAGTCGACTTCTATCCCTTTTGAGGATAACTTGTGGCCCAAAACCACCCCTTCTTGAACCATGAAGTGGCACTTCTCCCAATTCAAGACAAGGTTAGGCTTAACACATCGTTGCATGACAAGAGCAAGATTTTGCAAGCATGCATCATATGAAGCACCAAACATCGAAAAGTTTTCCATGAATACCCTAATGAAACGCTCCCCCATGTCCGAAAAGATGGCCATCATGCACCTTTGGAATGTTATGGGAGCATTGCAAAGTCCAAAGGGCATCCGGGGATAAGCAAATGTTCCGTAAGGACAAGTGAAGGTAGTTTTGTCTTTGTCTTCGGGGGCGATTGTGATTTGATTATAGCCGGAAAATCCATCAAGGAAGCAATAATAAGCATACCTCGCAAGGCGATCAAGCATTTGATCAATGAAAGGAAGTGGAAAGTGATCCTTGCCGGTAACTTTGTTAAGCTTGTGGTAGTCAATACGCACTCTCCATTTGGTCACCGTTCGAGTTGGAATCAACTCATTTTTCTCGTTTCAAACCACGGTCATGCCACCCTTCTTCGACACTACTTGTACAGGACTCACCCATTCACTATCGAAAATGGGATAAATGATCCCCGCATTCAAAAGTTTCAACACTTCTTGCCGAACCACCTCCTTCATGTTAGGATTGAGGCGCCTTTGATGCTTCACACATGGCTTGAAGTTGTCCTCCATGAGTATCTTGTGCATACAATACGAAGGATGGATGCCTTTGATATCATCGATTGACCACCCGATGGCGGTCTTGTGCTCTCAAAAAATATGGAGAAGTTTTTCTTCTTGCTCGGAATCTAGACTTGTAGAGATGATCACCGGCAAAGTAGAATTCGTGCCCAAGCTATCTCGAACCAAAGGTTCTACATGAGTTTGCACATACATAATAGGGGAAGAATCAAGTCTCGCGATCATCTTGTGCAAAGAAGCATCATCCTCATCTTTCGATCCAAGAAAGCATGCTTCAAGAGAATCTGCAAAAGCAGAGTCGAATGTCCCTTCGACACAAGAATCAATAATATCAATCTGCATGCAAGAAGAGGATGAGGAGTCGCGGGCACTTCATGGCTCTAAACAAATCGAATGTGACTCTTTCATCTTGGATGCTCATTGTCAGTTTCCCGTTCTTTACATCGATAAGAGTACTTCCGATGGCAAGAAAAGGACGTCCAAGAATAATCGGCACCTCATTATCCTCCTCCATCTCCAAGACAACAAAGTCCGTCGAGAAAATTAAGGTGCCAGCCTTCACTAATACATCTTCCACTATGCCTCGAGGATAAGTAATAGATCGATCCCAAGTTGTAAAGAAATGGTAGTTGGATGAGCTTTACCCAAACCCAATTTTCTACAAATAGACAAAGACATAACACTAATGGAGGCATCAAGATCACATAAAGCATGATTAAAGGTATGTTTGCCAATGACACAAGGAATAGTGAAACTCCCCTGGTCCTTTAGCTTTTGCGGTAGCTTTCTTTGGATATTTGCACTACACTCCTCATTAAGCTTCACGGTCGATCTCAAAATCCTCAAATTTACACTTCTTAGATAAGATCTCCTTCATGAACTTAGCATAAGAAGGCATTTGAGCCAAGGCCTCCGCAAACAGAATATTGATGTGTAGTTAACGGAATACCTCAAAGAACTTCTCAAATTATTTATCGAGCTTGTGCTTATAAAAGCGTTGTGGATAGGGAAGCTTTGGCACATAAGGTGCGGGATTTTCGGGAAAAAGTTTAGAAGTCACCTTGGAAGATGGTGTCACGTTTAGTACGTCAACCTTAGCTTGAGTATAGATTTCTTCACTTTGTTTGCTCTCATCTTGCTTAGGGTACTCGGGATCCTTAGTTGCTTTACCACTTCGTGTTGTAATGGTCTTAGCAAGCTCCTTCGGATTATTTCTGTTGTGCTAGGAAGAGATCCTTGTGCCCTTTGAGTAAGAAGATTAGCAATTTGCCCATCTTGATTCTCTAAGTTCTTCAAAGAGGCTCCATGAGTTTAAACGATAGTGCCATTCCTTTGAAAGTTCGCATCCGCTTTGGCAATGTACTTCGCCAAGACTTCTTCAAGGCTACTCTTGGAAGGTTGTGGTGGTGGTGGTGCTTGATTAAGACCTAGGGGTGTAAGAGCTGCTTGATTATTTCTCCAAGAGAAACCCGGATAATTCCTTGCGTTTTTGGGGTTGTAATATTGGTTACCACATTGTTCAGGTCATGCGTAACCTTGCCCATAAGCTACTTGTTCCATGTTTTGAGATTGAGCCATATTCACTTGTAAATGACACTCGACATAATCATGAGATCCGCCACAAAGATCACAAGAAGAGGGTGAAGATTGTATAGAAGATTGAATAGGAGATTGGATCGAATTTACTTGACCTTTTATAGAGCCTGAAGCCATAGCGTTCATTTGCTTTGTAAGAACATCCAATTGCTTCATAATAGAGGACACATGATCTAGCTCAATCACGTCCACGGCTTTCCTTGGAGTTTGACGTTCACCTGGCCATTGATATGAGCTATCGATCATAAGAGATTTCATGTTGTATGATAATCAAGATTCGTGAAAGATTCCTTTGTCGCCACATCAAGAGAAACTCGAAGTTCATGGTGAAGTCCCTTGAAAAAACTTTTCATTTGCATCCAATCGAGAAAGCCATGATGTGGGCACTTTTTGAGGAGTTCCTTGAAGCGTTCCCAAGCTTCATGAAGGGTCTCCGTGTCATATTGAGAAAAGGTCGTAATATCAGTTCGAAGCTTGGCCGACTTGGCCGACGAGAAGAACTTTGCTAGAAACTTTTGAGCCATGTCTGTCCAAGTGAAGATCGAGGTGGGAGGGAGGTTGAAGAGCCACTCCGAGGCCTTATCCTTTAAGGAGAAAGGGAAGAGAAAGAGCCGAATAGCCTCTTCGGTTATCCCATTAACCTTGATTGTGTTGGCACGCATAAGAAACTTTACGAGGTGATTGTAAGCACATTTGCTAGGGTACCAACTAAAGGGCTACCCTTGGATCATGTTGATGAGCGATGGCTTGATCTCAAAGTTTCTTGCATCGATGGGAGGTGTCACAATGGTGCTATATTCATTTAGTACCTTTGGCATTGCCTGTTCTTTCATGGATGGTAGAACCGGTTGAGGAGGAGGAATACCCACTCTAGCCGCTGCACCGCGGCATGGATGACGGCTTGAATTTGTGCTTGGATGTTCTCCATTGGGTTTAGAGGGAGTTGAGGAAGAGGATTGAGGTCGCCTTGTTGATTGTCTCGGGGTTCCATTGAGGTTAATAGAGTATAAGAGTTGATCTCGTGATCAAGAGAGAATAGGGGTCCGTGAGGCAACCTTTGCATGTATAAGAATGTCACCTACAAGAACAACAAACACACACACAACTTCAATTAGAATCAAAGAACCAAAAGAAGGCAAGAGTAGAGAATGAAACAAAGAATGTAAAAATATTTAAGCAAAGATAGCTATTGACACCAATGGTAGAGATTCAGATCCCTGACAATGGCGTCAAAGACTTGTTTGACGACTAGTAAGTCGCATCAAAACGCAAGCGTACATGTCATGTAGCAAGTAATAAGTGAGTAAAAGATATCGTTCCCACAAGCATCTAGCATTCTAGCAATTGAAGTATGATAGCTAACCTTGGGTCAAACAAATCGAGTATAGATACTTTTGAATGTTAAACTAATTCTACTAACTAAATAGCTAAACGAGCTTATCCAACTTGGATAGACTCGGTTTTAAGATATAGGGGAAGAGAGGGGTTGTGATTTCGTCTTCCGATTGTGTATAGTTGCTAAGTGTCAATCTAGTTATTTCGAAGTAATCTCAATCGGGTCCTAAGGTAAAGTTTAAGCTCTCTCGATGAAAAACCGTCACGTCTAACTAGTCCAAGCTCGGGTTCCCTTTAATGATTCGCACGACATGTATGCAACCTCGGTCATGCATTCAGCGTGCAGGTTAATGACCGTGATCCGATACTACCTATCCTTTCGAAGTCAATACATATCCTAGATCGTACGACGGGTGATCAATTCATCGAAGTAATAAGCATAACCGAATAAACTAGATCTACAACAATCACTACATCCACACAACCATCCAACTATCACAACCCGCATACGGAGTTTAGCTAATCATGGAGAGATCAAGATAAATCATCAAACGCCTCTTATACATGATCATCATCATCTACACAAACTAAAATGAAGGTCACAATTCAACCAAAATGAGATGAAACAAGCACAATCATCATGCAATTTGATAGATCCAATCAAGATCCTCTTGTTTGCAAACATAATTCTCCACCAAAATCTCCCGAAATCAAGCTCCATCCCTAAGCAAATTCGTGTTAAGTGTTCTTCTCCCAAAAATTAAGCCTAAGGGGTTTTTTTATACACAAATCGAAGGAGGATTTTATAGACACACGCCCGGGCTTTTCGCATTGTTTTTCAATGGAAACAAGGGGTGGCGCCCAGACGTAGAAGGACAAAGCGCCCGTGCGCTTTTAA
This sequence comes from Drosera spatulata, assembly GCA_035668315.1. Lineage (NCBI taxonomy): Eukaryota > Viridiplantae > Streptophyta > Magnoliopsida > Caryophyllales > Droseraceae > Drosera > Drosera spatulata. Next base: position 10,946 of record JAOVYX010013627.1, read on the forward strand.
CTTTGTGTCCCATGGCTCAAAAATTCTTTGTGTTTCTCCATCCCTCGACCTGCTATGCTCCTAGATCAGTCATTCTCCCTTGATACGTCTTTCCTAGTCCGTTTGATGCCCGTCTTACCTACAAAAACATCAACACGCATCAAAGCTCACTCGTATATAAAAATCGGACTTAAATCTCAAGATTTTCATGCAAAGATGCTAGATATATGGCAAAAGTAAGATCAAAGGATGAATGATACGAGCCAAACAAATCTCCATAGAATTAACCTTTTTCACAACAGTGGAGTGTGTTACTGACATTGGCGATGATGGTGGTGTCTGAAATTCATCACTTTTGGCTTGATCATGAGGGCTCGATTTCGTACCTTTCCATTTCTTCACAGTTTTGGTCTCTTTCATGCTCAATTCTGGCTTTTCTGACATCTTTCACTCAATGGCGTGTTGATCTTTTGGATGTACAATAGCAAGCGACTTCACAGGATTGATTTCTCCCAAATGCACGTCTATGTCGATAGGATTCTCCCTTATATTTTTGAAGTGCCTCTTGGCTTTGTGTTGGGATCTGGTCTTGGACGAGGAGCCATATATAGAGAGAGGTTTGGGAGGTTTCTGCAGCAGTTTTGGAAGTTGTTTTATGTTTTGAAAACTTGTGATTACATATGGCTTTGGGGAGTTATGGCAGTTATATATATAAGGAAAGTATGAGGAAGGGTTGGGCCTTTGTGGTGGTAAACAAAGTATGGTCATGTAATAATCAATAGCACACCTACTCAACTTAAAACAAACCTTTGGTAAAGTTATCTTGCTCATTTCAATGTTTCCTTATTCATCATGACTTGACATGTTCTAGAAGATTCAAGATCATTAACCTTCCTAACTTGACATTAACCCATAGAAACATATCCATAAAAAATATTTGCTTTCTAAACAGAATATACTCACAAGTCAATTCAGCCTTATGAGAGTAGTAATGTAATAATTAGAAGTTAAAATATTTTGATCATGCCTATTTCTTGCCTTATCTTCTCAAATCTTTCTCTCCCTAAAGGTTTTGTAAAGATATTAGTAAATTGATTTTCTATGTTGCAATATTCCAAGATTATGTTGTTTTTTTCATAATTATCTCTCAAGAAGTGATATCTAACGTCAATATATTTCGTTCTTGATTGTTGGACAGGATTTCTGGTGACAAATATTGCACCTGTGTTGTCACAAAAAATTCGAACATAACCAAGGCCTAGACCATAGTCTTTAAGTTGTTTTACCCAAAGTGATTGTGCACAACATAATTCAACAGCTAATTTTGTTTCTTAGATGACCAATAGACTAGGCATAGACCTAGGAAATGACATGTACAAGATTTATTCTTCCTATCCACTAAATGGCCTACAAAATCAGCATCAGAATATCGTAGCAATTCAAAGTTGGTTCCCTTAGGAAACCAAAGGCCTAGGCCTTCTGAGCCTTTGAGATACCTCATTATTCTTTTGATAGCTTTAAGGTGAAATTCCTTAGGATTAATATAAAATCTAGCACCCAAGCACGCACCAAATATAATATCAGATCTACAACCAGTTAAATAGAGTAAGGAACCAATCATACCTCTGTAGATTTTCTGATCTAGCCCCTTACCTTGAGGATCAGCATCCAACTTACATGCAGTTGGTATTGGGGTGTCAAAAGTCTTGGAATCAATCATGCCAAATTTTTTTAGTAGTTCCTTGAGATATTTTTGTTGATGAATGATTGTCCCTTCATTCCCTTGCTTGATTTGGAGTCCAAGAAGGAATGCCAACTCTCCCATCATGCCCATCTCAAACTCTCCTATCGTGAGCTCAGAAAATTCCTTGCACAAGATCTCATTAGTAGCATCAACTATGATATCATCAACATAGACTTGCAATACCAACAACTCAGATTTGCTATGGTTCTTGATGAAAAATGTTTTATCAACATAATCAATTTGTTCTTCTTGATTGTAACCTTTGACCACTCACCTTACTTTATGTCTAGTAATTTTGCCACTATCATCTAGTTTGTTTCTAAAGACCCATTTTGTTCCTATGACAGGGTGATTACTAGTCTAGGTTTAAGGTGCCACACTTTGCTTCTTTCAAACTGATTCAAGTCATCTTGCATTGCACACACCCAATCAAGATCAATTAAAGCTTTCTTATAATCATGGGGTTCCATGTGAAAAAGCACAAGTGTTTTAAAGAGAATTCCTTGACCTTGTTTGATCATCAGTTTTAAATCACCAATCACCACATCTAGTGGATATGAGCCTTTGAATTTCTTGTTTCTAATCACTTGAGGAGTGTTAGAAGGCTATTAAAGCTCCAATTCCTTATTTTGATCAATTTCTTCCAATTCAGGTTCCAAGGATCGGGTCTTCGTTCCTTCCGATTCTAGATTTCTTGTTTGATCATCATGCTCCTCAATCTTTGCGTTTCCATCATCTCCAGCTTGAGCTTTTGATGATTCACTTTTTGCTTGAGTTAGTTTGTCCTTGAGTAAACAAATTTCGAAGTCATCATCCTGCAAATTGGAATCACCCAAGTTAGTTTCATCAATTGTTTATGTCCTTTTGATGAACACTTTTTAAGTCTCGATTCCATGAGCATATCCACAAATCTCCCTTCATTATTTCTTGCATCAAATTTGCCCAGATTGTCCTTCCCATTATTATGGACAAAGCATTTACATCCAAATTTTTTCTAGTGTAAGATATTTGAAATTCTTCCATTCATGAGCTCATTGGGGTTTTTCTTCAAAATACGTTTGATGAGTGCTCTATTTAGAATATAGCAAGTAGTATACGATAGCTTCTGTCCAAAAATTCCTCGGTCAATTGCTATCTAGAAACATTGTTCTTGATATCTCCTCCAAGGTATGGTTCTTCCTCTACATCACACCAATTTGTTGAGGGGTTCTTGGGGCTGAGAAATTATGCTCAATTCTTTCTTTCCTGCAAAACTCAATGAATTTAGAGTTGTCAAATTTAGTATCATGATCAGTTCTAAGAGCAATTAATTTCAGACCAATCTTATTTTGAGTTCTGAGGATGAAACTATGGAATTCATCCAATGTCTCATCTTTGGTTTTAAGAAAAATGACCCATGTGTACCTGATGTGATCATCAAGAATCACAAGAACATACTTACTTCAACCTCTGCTTTGTATCCTCATTGGTTCACACAAATCCATGTACAAGAATTATAAAGGCTTAGAAGTTTTTACCACTTTCTTGGAATGGAATGATGTTTTGACATGTTTACCTCTTGCACATGAGTCACACACACCTTGTTTCTCATACTTCATTGTAGGCAGTCCATTTACCAGTTTCTTAGAATTTAATCTATTCAAAAAGTGATAACTAGCATGGCCAAACCTTTTATACCAAAACATGGCATTTTAAACTTGCACAGTTAAGCAACTATGAGTGTTGATAGATATTTCATCCAAGATTACTTTGTAAACACTCTTGCACCTTTTTTTCTTAAAGAACAAGTTTATTTCCTTTGCCACAGAACTGGGATATGCTATACAAATTATGCTTCATTCCTACAATAGAATGCACATCATCAATAGAATGAGAAACTTACTTACCAACCTTACCTGTACTAGAATTTACCTTTACCATTATTTCCAAAAGTCACATTGCCCTCATCAAAGGCTTTGAGTGAAAGAAATCAAGGTTTGTCACTAGTTATATGCCTGGAGCAGCCACTATCTAAGAACCACAAATTTCTCCCTCTCACTCTTGCCTACAACCAAGAATTCATGGGATGACTTTAGGAACCCACCTTAGATTGGGTCCTTTTGCATAAGTAGAAACAAAAACAGGTGTAGGTATAGCAATGTAGGTGGTTTTCCCTTGTCTTAGATTTTTAGCGTGGTCGGTGAGCCTTTTTATCATAGTTTTTTTTTTTTTTTTTATCAAAGGTCCATCCAAGCCATAATAAGTACACAACAAATAATCAGGAACATCAATGTACTTCATTTGTGGTTTTCTAGATGATTTTCTTTCATAAACAGCCTCAATAAGTCCATATTTGTGATTTCATCTTCTAAGTATAGGTTTGTTTGTGATAGTTAATCAGGAATTCTTGGGCCTTCATTGCTCAGGCAGTTTGGTCAATGGCCCTATTTTCCTAGTATACTTGCCCTTAATTGTAAATTTGGCTTCCAGCAAGGTTACTTTCTTTTCAACCTATTGATTTCCCTTTTGTACATAAAGCAATTTTTGTTCCTTTTCATGCAATAACTCAGGTTCAGTGATCTCCCTAGGTTTGACAAAAAATTGATTTTGACTTCAGATTCTCTACCTGGAAGGCCTGGGCCTTAATGGTTTTCTTTAAGGCCTCGATTTCCTTTCAACTCTCAATCTCAGTTTCCTAAAGTAACTTGCATCTGCTCATTGTTAGACTTAGCATATTGCTTGACTCATTCATCTCATCCTTAAGCCTCTCAATTTCTGATCTAAGATTCAATTTTTCATCAACAAATATATCAAGATCATTCAAAACCAACCATCACAATGATATTAGCTTTAGACAACTTGCTCAAATCATTAGGAAGTTTTTTGACATCAATTACCTCATCACCTTAATCTGAAGCATCTGAATCCTTTTCAGCGATGAGATAACCTTTGGAACTTTCTTCATCCTTTGACTCATGATCAGAATCTTCATCAGAAATGGAGTTACAAGTATCCCAAGCTTCACAAGAAACAAACATGGCCTTTTTCCTTTCAGTAGCGGAGTATTGCACCATCTTTCCCTTGAAATCTTCATGTTTCAGCATTGGGTAGTCCTTCTTGAAGTGATCGGTTGTCACAATTAAAACAAGAGACGAAAATTGACTTAGATGAGAACTTACCGCTTAACTTATGCTTATCATCCTTCTTTTCGAGAAGTTGAAGTATCTTCTGCTCAGAAAGGCTATGGTCTTATCATCACATCCTTCACATGCTTCACAAGTTTCTGGTGCTCTATTGCTTAAAGGGCCAGGCCTTTCATTTTGGATGACATACCAACTTCATCTTCTTCTTGCTGCTTCAGTGTCTTCCTATAACGGAGTCAATCAAATCACTCAAATGTAGTTTCTTCAAGTCCTTGGTTTCTTGTATGGCAGTGATCTTTGCATTCCAAGCCCTAGAAAGGCTTCTGAGAACTTTTCTCACCAATTCATTAGGTGTGTATGATTTACCAAGTGATTCAAGTTAATTGACAATCTCATTGAACCTGGTAACCTCTTTAATCGCCTCATTAGAGTTTATCTTGATGTTCTCAAACTGTGAAACCAAAAGATCAATTTGCTGCTCCTTCACTTCACTGGTTCCTTTACATTTCAACTCCAAATTGTCCCAAATCTCTTTGGCAGCCTTGCATATTGCGATTTGCTTGTATTCAACACAAGTCAAGCACATACGAGAATATTTCTTACTCGTGCATTCCTCTCTAGCTTTTGGAAGTCTTATGTCACCAATTCAACTCTTGATTTCTCAACCATCTTTTCATCAGCATTCTTTTCTCTATCTTCAGTGGTCCATTTTGGATGATCTTTCATAGCTGTGAGTTTTCTTATTAAATGTGGATCTCCATCTTTTCTTTCTAAAACCCATAGTAGGTTCTAGTAAACAGTTGTGGCTTGTGCTTAGATTCATCCTCCCTTTCAGCCTCTGTTAAACTCATCTTTTTCTTCTCCGATATTAGCCTCTAAGAAGAACTTGCTCTAATACCAATTGTTGGTTTGCAGAGGATACTCAAGAGGTAGGCGGGTGGTTAATTGAGTATCAAAAGCTTTTCGAACACTTCTTCACTTTTCTGTTGAGGAAGGCCCGGGTCTTTAGGTTGGCATGGTTCTTTCTTAACCAATTTGCACATTTGTGTATCACCAAATATTTTACACGTTTGTTTGCTGAGTGATCAACTATGATAACAACAAAGATAGAGTGGACATAGTGTTTATACTGGTTTATCTTTTGCCTAAAACTATGGAACAAAAGATTTATATCCAGTACTGTGGATGTCGGCCGCCGGATCTAAGCTTAAACCACATGGATTATACACCATCAGTTGGTACGGCTTAAGGAGTCACCATCTAGTTGATCTCCAACTAGTAAAAGTTGGATAAGGCTTGGTCTTTGAATAGAGTTCTGGACCCAGGAGCTTGGTTAAGTAATGGGAAGGTGATGTGTGTTGTCGCAGGCACATCAAATTACAATTTATATGCACTCACTTACACTCTAAAAATGTTTAAAATAATGTAGTAGTGAAAGTAAGGGTCAACCCACAGGGACGGTCGCAATATTATTTATTCTTCTTTTTTAGTCACTATAAAGAACTATTATAAATATGAAAATTAAGATTTGGGGGGGGGGGGGGTTTGTTTTTTACTGATGAAACTAATTAAATGACTGGATCAAACTAAAATAATCTAAAGTTATGAAAAAAATGAATTGGGGTGTTTTCTTATGTGATAAAAAGGTAGGAAAGTCGACTAATTACATTCTATCTTTTTAGGATCAATCATAGATGAATATCATATGGATTCGTTATTTAGATTGGTTTCGTCGTGATACCTTTGGACATAAAATATCGCATTCGCTAGATTGTTTATTACCAATGAGCTTATATAATTAACCTAATCTTCTATCCCTAACATACCGATGAGCTCGTATATGCTAAAAATAAATAAATTGAATCAAAGTAAGAGAATAAATCAAACATGAACATTAATACCAGTAAGCTTAAACTATCATGTTAGCATGCAATCAATCATAATATCATGACAATGAGTTTAAATCATGAATTATTATTTTACTACCAATATAATCACTTAGTGGGATTAATAGTTAGGTTATGTCATCAATAGGTGATCAAGCTATTCGATTTCATAACATATAATGGATTAAGGTCAGATTTTATGCATCAATCTTTACATAAGAAACTGGTTTTGGTGATCTAACTCATCTCATGATCTGTATTAGCTAGAATTTCATTAATCTATCCCCACTATAAAATTATTCGCTCATTATATCAATCATCAACACATACATCATCATTACACGCATCATCACAACCATAACTGTAAATAAACAGAGAAAGATGGATAATACAGCGTAGAAGAACGAAGATACGATGACGAATTGAAGCGATTCAAAGTATTACATCAATATCCGATCTCCAAAACCGTAAAAAAATAATAATCTAAACTAGGGTTTTGAGAGGACCGAGGTGGCCAAAAGGCCTTGGAAAAAACAACCCTAATCTCCTAAAAAATGAAGAAAATACACATATATTTATAGAATACCCGAAAACAATTCAAAATTTGAACGAAACAAACTGAATCTGGATATTTGACCTGTGCAATGACCATTATAGGGCACCTGTAACGGTCGTTACACTGCGTAGCTGCTGAAATCTTCAAGGCTTATGAGTGTAACGGTCGTTACAAGGAGTGTAACGGTCATTATAGTCCAGGAAATCACCAAAAACATCATTTTCTCGCTTCGAACTTCGTCCTGATCGATGGTATACCTTATGTAGCCCTTATATCATCATAAAACACTTCAAATGACATCATTTGCACCTTCAAAATGGCCTCAAATCATCGTATATGCGTCGTTTGACTTTTATGGATCATCCTTGCTCAAATAAGTTTCAAAAGCATCGGTTTAGCTCCAAAACAGCTCCAAACGACTTTGAACATTAATATCATTATCCAATGCATGTGAGTATCACCAGAAATCATCGAAATCAACATGAGTGATTACCAAATCATCACACTTCATCACGATCATCTTCAAGATTTTTCTATCTAATTCATGAGTTGCCAAAAGTGGCTGTTCTCGAACAAATATATAATGAAAACATGCAAACAACACTATTCAAGTCCAGAAACATAAACTAAAATTAAAAAAATGACATAAAGAACTCAAATACGACAAAACAATAGGATTAACATAAATAAAATACGTGCGTTTATACACACGATAGAAGATCGCGTCAGCTGTTAGCACCCGCCACCCCGTATTGGATGCGGTCTCTAGTTTTGAAGGTTTCTTCTATTAGATAGTTTTGACTTTCAATTGTGTTGTCTATTTATGTGCTCTGCAAAAACAAGTTAGGGAAAAACAAAGAATATACAAGTATTTTGATTGAACTGCTTAACGGTTGTTTATGTACTTGCGGAATTCAAGATCAGACCAATCGTAGTTTAGATTATGATCAAACCTTCTAATAAAGTTTTCTACATACCCTCGTTAGATCTATGATCGTGGAGGGATCAGACCATGAGTAGTTTTGAACTTAAGACAGTCTTTGTTGTTTCAGTTGTAAGACTAGTTGACTCCTGATGAGACTAAGTCGGACTCTAAAATTCAACCTGAGTTTTAATCCATTTATTTCATGGATTTTTTTGAATTTTATTCACCTAAGTGTGAATTTGATCGGTTTCTATCCGTTTATTCATCTTAGTATGAATATTGGTCAAGATCAATTATTTTCTTAAGAATTCTTTCAATTTTTGAATTTTATGGTTAGTTTTCTTAAAGGTCAGATCTATGTGATTTCTTTCATTTTTTCCTAGTCTACTTAAGTGTATCTAAGATTTCAACTTAAGGGTTATAAAGACAACCCAAAAATATTTTCTAATCAGTTAAATAATTTTGAACATTTATCTAGTTGGTTCTAACCTGATTTTTAGATCGAATCTAACTAAACAATATATGCACGTATCAAATTAATCAACGGTCAAGAGTGGCACATGGCCTAATACCAACATTAAGCTAAACAAAGTTGAGTTCAGCCAAAGGTTAGAGTAGCATGCACATTAGGAAGTCAAACTTGAACCACTTATTATCATAACCTAAGGATCTTACTAGCAAAGCCCTATTATCTATGACGTGTCTAGCATTCACATATTATATAACATGTAATAATTCCCAAGAAGCTAATTCTAAATGAATTAAATACTATGAACCCATCATGCAAGTTGACAAAACAGAACAACATAACACACCTGCCCATGAATTATTAAAATCAAGAAGCAGCCTCAAGCAAAGAAAACGTTTAACAAGCACATCAAAACGCGCCAGAGGGACCTTGAAGCTGCTTGGAGCGACCGCAAAACTATCAAGCCCTCCTCCACCCATCAAAACTCTGTGCATGTCTTCGGCAAAGTTTGAAAGGCTGTTGAACTCCGGTAGGGCGTCGAACCACGAAGGATGGAATTGTCGATGATCGATGATGTCACATCGAACCACTTCACCGTGGATCAATCTTGTCGATGGTGGAGGCTAGGGTAGGCGAAGAGGTTGAGATGAACCCCGTCAATATCGATTTAGAAGTGCTCTCTAGAAGAGCTGAGGGGAAAGGTAAGCTAGTCGTTTTGACTCGAGCTCTTAAAGATATCTCTAAGTGTTGAGGACTTGGGTCCTTTTTAAAGTCGCACATGGGACTCAGAGAAGGAAATCAAATCAATTTTAGAGAAGGAAAGAGCCGGATTTGGGCTGGCCCATTGAACGCAAACTTGAAGAGGAAGCAATATTGCTTGTTTATTTCAGGGATGAGGCAAGAGACAAATCAATTTTGGGGTTTATTTTGTATTTTTTTCCTTTCTTTTCCACATGGTTTGGGCCTGGTTGTATTCGTACAGGGCCTCACACGCAAATAATCATTCCCTGCTCTGTTTTTCACCATGTAAAGTTTGTTTAATTTGGTTTTTGCAAATCATGCGCATGAATTGATCAATTTTTAGCTCTAGTCCATTATATCTAAAAATAAATTAAACTTTGATGTCTATAAGTATCCAGTGGGATTTTTAAGAATTTTGAATCATGATCTCCTTCACCCGTCCTCCAGATCAATATTAGAGATCCCATGTACTATCAACACCCTGATAACATAGTCAACGCAAATTACAAATAATGCCAATTCCCCAGACGTCACCCTAACTACATCGTATTCTATCCCGAATTCAGTCTTAGCACGTCTAGTTCCTATCCTTCCTAATAGAATTCTTATACCCTTATCTCCAATTCCCTATAGCAACACCTCGTATTTCTCTGGTCTTTAGTCTTCTGAATTGCACCCCTTGCAATGGCATCCTTGTTCTCAACAAGGTCTTGGTCTTCCTCTAGTTCGGTCACCTTCAACCTAGAAAATCTTCTTGATTAACTCTCAAATCAATCAACAACAGCTTTTATGCGTGGTTGTTGTGTCTCAACTCCAAAACATCGAAGGATCGTCGTCTTTGACTTGTGGATGTTTTCGGAGCTAGATTGAATTTCTATAGATGATAATTTGTCTTGTAGTTCTTCCATTGCAATATGATGACAAGGTTGTGTAGGCAATCGATGTGACACTGGTTTCCGATGATGATCTGCCCTTTTATAGAACTTGAAGAATCAGCAAACTTGGATATTCATCTTCGTTTAGACAGCAATCAGATTTTATTTCCATACTTAGGCCTCCAAAACTTTTCATAACTACAAAACAATCCAAAATAGATTTTTATAGCAAAATATTTGAATTTCACTCAACATATTGTTAGTCTATAAATAAGATATGTTCAGAATAACAACAAGAACTTAAGAAACTCAGTATAATCACCAAAACAAGGTCTTTTCATATTTATGTCATATTTATGAAAACTAGGGAAAGGTCCGGTTCCTGTGTTTTTCTAACAATCTATATTCAAGATCAATTCTTTCAATCAAAGTCATCATCAAAACATAAAAACTCAACATGTTGGCAAGCAGAGTCCCTATAGAATTAGTTTCCTTTCTTCTGATCTTCTCATATTTTTCCTTTTCAGCCCTTCATTTTCCTCACTCTGTTGGAGTTAGTTTTGCCTCTTCTTCTGTACCTCTCTCTGCTGGAGTTTATATTGTGTCAAGCTTTGTTGCCCGTTATAAAAGAAGCCTCCATGATGCCTCTTCCTCTATTGACTCTTGTGTCTTCTCCCCATTTTTGCAATCATTAATTAAGAGAAGTGCCTCAATAGGGTCTTTGATTGAGTCTACTATAGATTGAAGAGAATCCAGCTTGGCTGAAGTCTCCTTGTAGTGTTCGTTTATAGTTGGCATGATGTCATCCAGCTTTTGATTTGAGTGGAACCTATCATCTTATTGACGATCAATCAACGATTTGAGTATATCCTTGATTGTGTCAAGGTCCTTGGATTGTGGCTTTAGGCTAGTGCCTAAGGTGATCTCCGTGGTCTGCAGTCCTGTTCCTAGCTTCTAAGTAGCTTTGTCAGCAAGGAGGCTAGCCACAACAAGTTGAGCAATCTTACTATTGGTTTGTTTTTGCTTCTTCTCAAATTCCTTTAAGTTGTATGCAGTGTAGAGAATGATCTCTTGGGTCTCATTAGTAACGTGCTTTTGAAGAATTTAAGACTTAGTTTGAGGAGTTAGATTCCAGTCTCAAACTTTCTCCAAAATCGCTCTTGTTGTGCTATCATCTTATAGATCTCTTTCAATATCTCCTCTGAGTTGAGAGTTTCTGGGTGAGGCAGCCTTACTGGACTGATGTGTAAGACTTCAGGTGTCTCCATTGGCCTAGGTCGTGGTTCATTTTGGGTAGTAATAAAGTCTGGGGCATATGGAGTCTGTTGTTGCCTTGTTATCTCCAATTGAAGTCTACTAGATTCATTTTCCAGTCCCTTTTCATCATTCACTTTTGTTTCCATTACTTCTGTCAAAATCTGATCTGTTGTAGAAGTTATTGGTTTTGCATTAGCCTCATTGACGGAATCTGGCAATTTCCTTACTGTCTTGACAGCCTTTTCAAATGAGGAATCCTTCATTGCTTCTTCCAGCTCTTGAGCAAACTACCTTTCTGATGCAGTGATGGACATGTCACTTACTATAGAAGACAAGTTTCGAAGATTCTTCCCACATGAGTGCATTCATCACTGAAGTCCTTGGAGTTCGTGAAACAATAGCTACTTATGGAATGATGACTTATTGTTATGAAGTAGGCTACTCTAATGAGACTAATCCTAGCTCTGCTAGGTGTTGTTCTGCTGACTAACTCTGCTGAGCGCTTGTGAGCTCCTCTTCCCTTACTGAATCATTGTCTATCATGATGATTTCATCCTCAACTATACCCCCTTGTTGTTCTGATATAGATCCACTTTTTTGTCCATCTTGAGGAGTTGACTCTCTGAGTATGTATACTTCTTTTATCATCTCTTGCTTGATTTGGAGTGGAGAGATGGGGTAGTCATTTGTGCTAATCTCCGTATGAGTTATTGCTTCCTCTTCTGTGAATATCATGTTAGTCGATAGTTGTTATTGTGCAGCAGGTCATTCAAACATCAGAGTTGGCTTTGCCGCATCAGTTACTTTGCTGATTCCTTGATCTTGTTGTTCAACATCTGTTAGAGTTGTAAATGACATCATCAAGATCTTCCTCATCATATTGATCGTCCCCTGGAGGTGCATCGTCATCATCTCCACCTTGAGTTCCTTATGCTACAGCAATGTTTGCATCAATAATCTTTTTGATGTTTTAGAGGATCTTCTTTTAAAACTTTTCAACTATCTCTTGGATCTTGACTAATAAGCTCATCAATGATGAACTTTTCTGAAGTGATTGCTCTGATTTCTCTACCCTTTGATTAGTAGAGTTGTCCTGTACTATGCATCTCAGTACCACAGCTACATGTGGCTTCCTTTTCTCCCCGACCTCTGATCATATGCTCTTTATAACTGCCCTGACTATTACCTCCTCCTATGCTTCATCTATTATTTCCAGTTGATACTCCAAAAGCTTCTTAGCCTGGTCCGACACTAGAGGTGTTTTGATGGTGTACAAGAACTTTCCCTTTGGAAGAATCCCTCTCTTTGGGTTCTTCTTTGGTTTCCTGTCATCAGGGTGGATGGAAGTGAGAGGTCCTATTCTTTTAGGGACTGTTATTACCGTTGAGGTAGATTGTTGTTCTCGTACAATGGCTAACTTTGCTGCTAATGTAGTCTATGGTTGCTCTACTGCAATTCTGAGTTCAATCTACTCTGCTGTGGTTATAAGGATTTGAAGTCCAGCTGTCGTCGTCATACTTTCTTCTTCTTTCCTTATTGCTAAAGCCCTTCTCTTGGTCATTGGTGTTGCAGCTTGAATATATTCTGCGGTTGTCTCTGCCTTTGCTGCTGTGAGTGACCTTGCTGAACACACTTTTTTCAGAGCTACTTTTAGTGGTCTTAGAAGATTCGGCTAGCACTTCTTCTTCTTGATGACTTTAGATGTCATCTTTGGCACCTTGCTTACCAGACTCTGTGTGATGTCTAGTACTCCCTATGGTTCAGACTTCATCCTCTCAATGTTTGCTTTACTTATACTTGTGAGTTCATCAATGACCTTCTTTCTAACCTTGATGCTGAAATAGAATTGCTCTATCAGTTCATTTTTCATCTTGATGATCAAGGTATCATCGTTTTCATCTTCTGAAACTCCTTGCAGATCTTGAAGTTCCATTTCTTTTTCATCTAGTTCCCTAATGACACGTCTTATTTGCTCCTCTCTCACTTGTCTGGAAACAAGTATTGCATTTAGTCTTTGAGCAAGTTTTTCGGTAGCTTTTCATATGCCACTCGTGTTGCATCTTGCAAGAGTCTTGCCTCTGTTACTTCTTTCATTCCTTTCGATGTGTGCAAGTATGCCTTCAGGGCTGAGCTCCAATTTCCATATCATTCAAAAAGAGGATCATACATCTTAGGCTCTTTATCATTAGAGTCTGGTGCTGGCTCTAAAGTGTCTTCCTTTTTCTTAAGCATCTTCTTCATTAATTTGCTTATAAACTTTGTTTTCTTTGGCTTGTCTGTTTGAATGAACAAGCAACTTAATGGAATCTCTTCACCAAAGGATGAATAAACTGTCTCTCTTTGCTCAGAGACCAAGACTCCATATTCTCCTTTTTCTTGTAGAAGTTTGTCAGTGATTAGTGGTGGTTGTGCTGGTCTGATGACTTTGCTTTTTTTGCCTTATTTATCCTTTTCAACTGGTTCTATAGAATTATGTCTGGATTGTTGGATCTATGTGTCAATCTCCATTTGATTTGCTTCTGGCTGAGTATCTTCCCTTAGGGGTGATTGTTGAGTAAGTGGAGGAGAATATCCCCTCTGGTCCTTGTTGGTGATGTCATCCTGTGCTGGTTCAGCTATGCTATTCCGCTGAGTCATCTCAATCTCTTTACTTTGCTAGTTTATTTCCATGCTCTCTGCCGGTTCAATTACCATTTGGTTTGGTGAATCCCCTTGTGCTGTTCTTTCTGTCTGTTCTGCGATGACTGGCTCTAATTGTATCTGTGCTGCCTTCTCAGAAGTATCTCTTTGAATTATCACCTGCTCCACTTCCTTAGCAGATGTTTGAGCTTCATGAGCTAACGTCGTCGAGGTTGTTGAAGTTGATGACTCTATTGGTGATGGTGTTGGCTCCTTCCTCCTTGTCCGCTTTGCTGGTACCCTACTTGTTTTCTTCTCGAAAGGCTTTACTGGTTTTCTCTTCGCGGACTTTGTTGCTACCATCTTTGGCTCTTGTGTTGGAGATCCTTCTCTTTTTTCTCGAAGGCTGCTGGAGCCTTTCTCATGAGTTTGAGCATTAAAGCTCCTATTCTTTTGTTTGCATTAATAACAAACCCTTCTTTTGGCCCAACCTTCAATTTTCTTGTTATTAGCAAAATGAAAAGTCTGCCAAAGGCGTTGTCCTTTGTGTCTTTTTTTGAGAATAGGTTGAACACAAGTTTGCTCCAGTTTAGCTTCGGTTCAAACACAAGTCCTATCATCATTTTCAACTGGTTTTGGTTTACATGGTTTTTTTGATTCATCAACCATCAGAAGGCATTTCTTGAGTATATCATAACTCATATTTCTCATGAAAGTATTTCTTGAGTAGCTACCCCTTATCAGGTACAAAGGTCATCATTTTCTCCATCCCTTCTTTAACTTTCTCCTCTAGAATCTCATCTGGTAGTATGTTGTCTTCATTTAACTTAAACAGTTCAGCAAAATCCTTGATAGTCCATACAATCTTATTTCCTCTTATTACAGTAGTGATCTGATGCTCATCCTCATTAACCATGGCTGAATCCCAGAGTTCCTTCAACTCGCAAACCAAAATTCTTGTTTCCTCTCCAAGAAGTTCCTGCAAACCTGCATGAATTAAAGTTTGGGTGATCTCTTTGATCCCCTCCGAATAGTTAGTCTTGATCTTAGAAGTCTTAGAACTTTTCTATGCCATTATGGTTAGATGTAATCGAAATTGAATTGAGAAAAATAACAGTAGTAAATATAAATAGAAATCATAATCTAAGTAAGTAATAACTCCCTTTTTCGATTTCAAGACTTAGATTTCTTTTCGTGTATGCTTGAGAGAAATAGGGTATACGAGAGAGAGAGAGAGAGAGAGAGAGAGCTTGCAATAAGAATGATCGTAAAGTATGCAAATTTTGCAAAGACGTGTATTTATAGTCTAGATAAAGTGATTGACATGCGTAGAAATCACAAAAGCTATATTTTTCTCAAAATAGAATTGTAACCTTTGAGATTTGTAAAGATAGTTTCATGAGTCATCAACAACGTTCATCAGTAGAGTGCTACCTTACTTCGTTGTATTACCAAACAAAATCACTACATGTTACTCTATTGTTGCCTATAAATCATACTCTATCATTCCCAATTCTCCTCTAAAATGAACAAAATTTCTCCCATCAAGGGGTTGGTGAAAATATCAGCTACTTGTTTATCTGTTGTGATAAATTCAGGCCTGAAATATTTCTTTTGAATATGATCCCTCATGAAATGATAACTTATGTCTATGTGCTTTGTTCTAGAATGAAACACTGGTTTGTTTGAAATGGTTATTGCTTAAGTACTGTCATAGTAGATAGGAGTATTGGAGATAGGTATACAATAGTCAAGAAGCTGTGACCTCATCAAGAAAATCTTTGCAACACATCTCCCAGCTGCAACGTATTGAGCTTCACCAGTGGAAGTTGACACAGTAGTGTGCTTCTTGGTAAACCATGAAATTAGCCTATCTCTCAAAAATTGGCACAAACCACTTGTACTTTTTCGGTCTATTGTGCATCCAGTAAAGTCATCATCAAAGAATCCAACAAGATTTAAAGTTGAATCTCTAGGATACCATAACCTTAGGTTAGGAGAACCCTTGAGAAACCTAAGGATTCTTTTAACAGCAAAGTAGTGTGATTTTTTAGGGTCATATTGAAATCTAGCATATGCACGTACAGAAAACATAATATCTGGTCTGCTGGCTATAATATACAATAAGGATCCTACAATGTCTTATATAAAGTTGCACTAATTGACTTTCCTTTTTCATCCTTTTCGAGCCTAACAGTAGTACTCATAGGAGTTCTCATTGTATTTGTATTTTCTAGCCCAAAATTCTTTATCATATTGCTCAAGTACTTTAATTGGTTCAAAAAAATTCCATTTGAGCTTTGGGTACTTGTAGACCCAGAAAAATACCTGAGCTCTCACTATGAGACTCATTTGAAACTTAGATTTCATGAGATCAGCAAACACATCACATAGTCTATTATCAGGTGACCCAAAGATGATATCATCTACATAAATTAATCTGTACCAATAAGACATTCTTACCAGTTTTCTTCAAGAATACTGTTGTATCTACTTTTCCTCTAAGGAAGTCATTTTCAAGTAAATATGTTGATAGAGTGTCATACCATGTCCTAAGTGTCTGTTTCAAACCATAGAGGGTCTTATCTAACATGTATACATGATCTAGGTATTCATGATCCCCAAACCCTATTGGTTGTTCAACATAGACTTCCTCTTGCAGCTAACCATTAAAAAAGGCACTTGTTACATCCATTTGATGCATTGTGAATCCTAGACAGCATATGCTAAAAAATTCTAATTGCTTTCGATCTAGCCACTGGTGCAAAAGTTTCATTGTAATCTATTCCTTCTTCTTATGAGTAGCCCTTAGCAACCTGTCTAGCTATGTTTCTTATGATAATGCCATTCTAATCAGCTTTGTTTCTAAAATATCCATTTTACTCCTACAACAAGATAGTACTTTGGTCTAGGAACAAGTCTCCATACCTCATTTCTCTCGAAATTATTTAGTTCTTTCTCCATAGCTTGAGTCCAATAAGGACATCTTAGTGCTTCTTCAAGCCTCTTTGGCTCCATTTCTGAAAGAACATGCAAAGAGACATTCCTGATTTGTTCCTCTTCTGATCTTCACTGGTTCATTCACATTCCCAATGATGTTTTATATTGGATGATCATCAATCCAGTGATGATCATCAATCCAGTGATCCATATTGTTGGATCATAACCCTAAAAATTAGTGATAAGCAAAACAGCTCTAAGGAAATCACAAAGGCAACAAAGGTTCTTACTCATATGACAGAAGGGT
This sequence comes from Drosera spatulata, assembly GCA_035668315.1. Lineage (NCBI taxonomy): Eukaryota > Viridiplantae > Streptophyta > Magnoliopsida > Caryophyllales > Droseraceae > Drosera > Drosera spatulata. The sequence continues at coordinate 28,366 of JAOVYX010013627.1, forward strand.
CAAGCTCAATAAGTCAACAGAGTGAAGAATTAGGAATGAGCAGAGTGCAAATTTACTTGATTGGGACTTTAGGTCATAAGGGTAGATAGAGGCAGCAGAGTGGATTTCAGAATGCACAGAATAGGCTATGTCATGTGTTTAGAATAGGAGGTTCTTTACGGAAGGCTAATTGTTCTTCTATCAAGCAGATCAGTAGAGTGGAACGGCAAAGCTCGATACAGGTAAAAAATTCTCCGTCACAATGACAGCTTTCACAGCCTGGATTAATCTCATGCTGTGTTAAGGAGTGTTGGAAGTTGGCTTTTGGACACTTCTTGATAGAAAATCTACGCCTGTTATTATTTTCAAGTATAAAATGGACAACGGCTAGTGAATGAGCCTTGTCTAAAAAATATGGGATGGCAGCAGAGTCTCAATGGTTGATTCAGATTGAAAAATACACAATTACTAACCTTCTGTGAAACAAAGAGATCAAGCTAGCTGGACAAGTGCGATATCAAAAAGTCATAGAGGCTCACAAATACTTAAAGGATTCTGATTTACTGAAGTAATCATGGGAGCTCTAGAGAATCTCTTCAAGAAGGGTGTCCAGTGTTATATACTACACTAACTATGTACTTCGTAAGAAAGGTTAAGAATGAATCGAAAATCCAAACATAGTGAAAAACCTCTTAGTTGGTGATACTAACCACTAAGGGAAGAGTGCATTTATGTTTTAGAGTTCAGTTGAACTCTACTGTTATTACCACTATAAATCTTGTGCACTTTTGATTTCTTGCACTTATTTTATTGTTGATAGTTCTGACTTAGAAAAACTAGGATAAACATACGAGCTTAAAATATCACATAGGAAAAAAAAAAGAAAAAAAGAAAAAAGAATATTCTCAAACTTAGTTGAGCATTCACTCTACTGAGACAAGAGAGTCACTTCACTACTGTTAGCAGAGTATAACGAAAGACTCTTGAGATCTGAAATAACTGAATTAGCCTATTCAACCCTCGCTTCTAGGCTTATTTTAGCACTTGAGACTTATAATCAGTATTAGAGCCGATCTCTTTAGCCCTAATAGCTGTGAAGAGAAAGAATCATTCGGTTGGCAATTTTTGTCTGTGATTTTGTAGGCAAAGAAGTTACTAATAGTTTTGTGAGAATGTCTCAGTTAGGAACTCATGCTAGCCCTTCTTTGTGCACGGTTGATAAATTGAATCATTGGAAAAAGAGGATCAGAATCCACATGGATGCCATAGATCTAAGAATCTATAGGACCATTGTACAGGGCCCTTTTATTCCTATGATGACAAACCCTAAGGATGATAAGAAGCAGATCCCTAAGGAATAAAAGGAGTTAACCGAAAAAGACTGAGAGCTGGTAACTTTTGACAACAAGGCAATGTATATTCTCTACCAGTCACTCGAGCCAAAACTGTTTGAGACTGTGATCCACTATAAAACGGCTCAGGAAGTGTGGAATGTTCTGGTTGTGAAAATGTAAGGAACATATGAGATTAGACAAAATCGAGAAAACATCTTTATTCAGCAATATGAAAGAATTCAGATGAAGGATGGTGAAAACCTTGCTGATATCAATGAGAGGTTCAATATTCTGATTAATGAACTCAATGGTTTGGTTCATACTATCGAACAAAAGGTGTTAAAGCTAAAGTTCATGAGATGTGTCACTCTAGAATGGAGATATTATCACCCTACCAACACTGTAAAGACTACTACAATCAGGGAGTCCATAAACATCAGAATTATCACCCTACCAACACTGTTTGGAGTACTATACACTTACCAATTGGATATATTTCAGACAAGAGAGGAGGCAAGAGAAAAGAAAAAGAACCCGACACTGAAGGCAGGAGAGCCCAAAACGAAAGAAACAACAATAGAGTCTCGGTCATCAGAATTAGAAGAGGAAAACATAGATAAGGGCATGGCTTTGCCAGCTAGAAAGTCCAAAAGGTTCCTAAGAAAAAGGAAACGGAGAAATTTCAGAAAGGAACAACAACCAAAGGACATAGGAAAAGAACAAGATTCAGTCTACCTCAACTGTGACCAGCTTAGACACTTTGCTGCTGACAATAGGAAGCCTCCAAAGGATGAATATAAAAGAAGAAAAGACTCGGAAAAGAGAGAATATAGAAAGCAACAACAGAAGGCTCTAGCTGCAAGAACCTAGAGTGATTCTGAGGAGGAAACCGAAACTGAATTAACCATGAAAGCTCAACTTTGTCTCATGGCAAGAAGTGAGGATAAAAGGGAAGCCAGAGAGATGATTGATATGGTATTTGATTTTCATAACCCTGATCTCTCAACAGAAGACCTCAAAAAGGCACTTTGCAAAGATCTCTGCTGATTGCATTCATCTAAAAGGAATGTTTAGAAACCTTTTAGAAGAGTGTGAAACAGCGAATGAGTGGCACAATCACTGTGCTAATAAAATCTCTAAACTGGAAGAGTCAAATATTGACTTTGTAAGTTTTCTAGATAAAAATATCATTCTTGTCCAAGAGAATCAATTTCTCAAGGACAGAATAGTGCTCCTTGAAAAGGAGAAGGCATCTCTTCAGTCAAAAATAGACACATGGAATGGTAACACAGAAGAGTTAAAATGAATTCATCCCACACATGCTAGAAACGGAAGAGTTGGACTTGGGTACAGCTCACCTGATGAAAGTGATAAGCCTTCAAAGGCTGAATTAGAAGAATCTTCTAAGAAGAGTAAACCAAGCATAACAGAGAAAAAGAAAAATGTCAAGCCCAGTCCAACTCTCAAGAGACAGCAAGGTAAGGTTCCCTACTCTGCTATTGTTTATCACTCTCAGAAGAGTGTAAACAAAAGACAGCAGAAGCAACACTCTGCTGTCAGTAGAAGAGACTTCTGGAAGCCAACCTTTTATAGGGATTATCCAGGGGTTCCACCATGAAATCCTTACTGGAAGCCATACTATACCACTGTGAGAGTATAGTGTTACAAGTGTAGGAATTTTGATCATATATGTCTTATGATTGTAGAAACGAATCCAAGAAGACAACTTGGGTTTGGGTACCAAAGAAAACCTGACCAAAGAACCTATATAGGGGACTAATGTGCAGAATGATCTTTCTTGCAGGATCATCAAGAACAGATTTTGTACCTGGATAGTGAATGCTGCTCAAGGTACATGACAGAAAATAAAGCCCTGCTGACAAAAATAGAAAAAGATGGATGGTCCCCCTGTCATCTTTGGAGACAACAGAACAGGAAAGACCAAATGTTAAGGAACTTTAGGTATCGATTCTCTAATATTTCGGAATGTATCCCATGTTAAAGGGCTTAAACATAATCTTTTGTCTATAAGTCTATTATGTGATAAAAGATTCTGTGTATCCTTCACCAAGGACACTTGTGAGTTAAAGGACGAAGACAATGATGAAGTCAAACTAGTTGACAAAAGAAAAGGAGATGTGTGTGTAGTTGACTTTACTAGTTCAATATCACAAGAGATAAGTTTTTATACAAATGAACCAAATGATATGAACTAGTTGTGAAATAGAAGAATGACACACCTCAACTTTGAGACAATGAATGATTTGTGCTCAAGAAAATTTGTAACGCCCCGATTTTCAAGTCCTTTTCTAAAAATCCTCGTGGCATTACTGCCACTAGGGTCCCATAAACCTTAATGAGGCAATTCAACTTAACTCGCTTTAGAATAAAACCAAATGGAAATACACTTAAAGCATTATCAAACTAGATCCACAAGTTTACTTATTTATTACATATTAAAGCACCAGAAAATTAGAAATGTTGTCCCAAGCATTAATATTACAAACATGATCATACCTTAATCAAAATCCGTCCTCAAGTCTTGCACCTGAAAAGAT
>JAOVYX010013638.1:0-32236 GCA_035668315.1 Drosera spatulata
ATTCCAGAGGACCAAAAAAGAGGAGAAAGAAGAGGGGGGGGGGGGGGAACTAGGTTAAAAAAAACGCAATTCACCCCTGAGGATAAGTCCCCCAGATGAAAATACACTACTCTTGGCACAGAGGTTCAAGCCAGTAAGCGACATGAGGCAAAAGACATGACATGCAAGGCATCCTAAATGAAGTCACATCAGATGGTAAGAAGATATGGAAGCCGCATGAAAGCTTCGAGATATTATCCTAGCTTCGACGACTATAATACTTATGCAGAACTTCATAACTAACAATGATCAAACCAAAGGTTTGCTCGCCTAATGTGAAACAGTAACTGCGCTCAAAGAAACAAATAGATAGTAAGGTCTTATAATCATCTAGGATGATGCAAAGGCAATTGGGTATATTCTAATTGCAAGTATAACTAGCACTTTTTCCTTGTATTCAATCTATCAAGCTGCAAGAATTGGTTCCAAGGTCAGAAAGTCTTTCATATCACATGTGGCATTTCCAGAAGGTTGCAATATCCCCATGTTTACAGAACACGAGTATTTTAAGATATATTCTCGTAAACTTGTTACAAGGCTGAAAGAGCAGAAAGCCTAGCACTAAGTATATTAAGAGAAACTTTATGTTGCAAACACACCTGCTATCTGAAGATCATATTTCTGCTTATGATCAGGATCTTTGGCATCACCTTCACCAGCCTCAGAGCTACCATCGCTTGACTCACTCTCAGTGTCGGTATCAGAAGACCTTCCAAAACAGACAGAATGGAAATAGAGTTGTGGTAAGATCAATAACACACTTTAAATGACATTCTACAAGGATTGGAACACTGAAGCACAGCAGAGCCTAATGAAACACCAATGCTAAAATAGAATGATCAATATCATCATTTCCCCATATCAACCTACCTTCTTATTAAAAGCACAAAAAGAACGAGTATTGCCATTAAGGTGAACTGTAAACATCAACCACAAGCAAGCAAATCATGCATTTCAAGTCTTATGCAGACTTATACCTGTTGAAGTAAATAGAAGAATTTGTAGTTTTGTACACTAAATACCTTACAATTGAGAAAATATGTCCGTATCATTGTAGGACTGCATGAGACAAAAGGTCTGCATGAGACTTGAACAGGGACTTGCCAAGCTTACTATAAAATGAATATCATACATTTTAAGTCTCAAGTGATTAAAACTCAAATTTCCACTTGGATTCTGTTGAGAAACCAACCATACCAAAAAAAAAAATTAAGTTTATGATAGAAGGACCACTATTTCATATGTATCTTATGGTCTCCCATAGCTAAAGCCCACATGGGTATGACGTGTGCACTAATTCATCAGACCATCACAAACAGCCAAACAAAACCACAAATGAACACAATAACATATGGAGGTTGCTAAATTGAAGCTCGCGACGACATACCACCCCAACTCTGATAGCATGTCGAGAACCAACTCTACAAACTCACTTCAAATAAACAGCCCAAAATAACATACGTATCTAATAGATTCCAGAAAGCAAATGGAGATCCTTTCAATACCTTCTTGATCTACGTTTTGATCTCTTTTCACGTCTTCTACGCTTCTTCTCATGCCGCCGATCTCGTCTTTTACCTCGTCTGTGTTTACCTCGTTTGGAAGATCTCTTTCTCTTTCTAGGCCTGACATCACTTGAAGAACTTGTATTAGACAACGATGACGAATCCATTTCAGAATCAGTATCAGATTCTGAAGTATCAAGCTCTGAATCTGACGAACTATCAGAATCAGAGGTGTAATATTTTCTCCTCTTTCTTCTTTTCTCTCTTGAAGATTTCTTGTGTCTTCCCTTATGCCGACTTTCAGTATTGGCATCACCAGAAGCATCCTTCCCTAACTTCAACTTGCTGGATCTTTTTTTATCTGCAGGTCAGGGAAGGCCACTTTAACTTCACAGGACATAGTGCAGAAACAAATACCTAAATGGTCATATCATCGGCTATAAACAGAATCAAAGTAACATTGGATACTTACCACTTCCACTATATTCACCAGAGTTGGTAATTTTAACTGTAACAGCTGGCTTCCCCTCTTCATCTCCAGCATCTTCGATTCTCTGCAGAACTTGGTGCCCTTGGACTAGCTTGCCAAAAACAACATTCTTTCTGTAACACCAAGCATAAGAAGAAATTGCTTAGCAAAGAAGAATGATCTTCAACATCTGAGTTTTACATCACATTATCACAATAGGTCTAATGAGATACCATGAATAGTGGTAACAAATAGAAAAAGAACATTAACACGGTCTAGTGAGACACCATGAATAGTAGTAACAAATAGAAAAAGAACATTAACACTGACTCTGGAATTTAGAACACAGCAGTTCAATTGGATAAATACGACGGAATTCTAGGTTCAGGTAGAACTTCAAAAGCATCACAAAGTGCAATACACGAAAAAGAGGAAAATACATCTATCCCTTTCTTTTACATCAAAACATGGAAGTTCTCTGTTGCAAAGAAAGACTGGGAGGGAAGAAGAAACCTAAGGCATCAGCAAGGGGAAAGGACAGATAAATAAGCAGTGTACATTTTAAAGAATAGCAAAGGGACAGGATAGATAAATAAGCAGCGTACATTTTGGATAGAGAGGAAGAGGGAGAGAGAGGTAGAGGATGGGAGGGAAACTGACCTGTCGAGACTTGGAGTGGCCTTGAAGGTAAGGGTGAATATAGATCCACGTTCACCCCGGTCCGCGATAGACATAGACAGTAAACCAGGCTCGTCATGCTTTAGCTTCACTGATTCATCTGCAAACATAGGGACTCAAATAGCTTATCTATTCCGCACATCATTTAATAAAGACACAGACACACTTAGAGAAAATGAAGCAGCTCAAAATTCCATCGCAGCATACAACAAACTGTTACAGACCACTCAAACTCTCTTCCCGGAAACTTCACATCCTATCTTTCAGAATGGCACAATTATTAGGGGAGCAATAGACATGAAAAATTTCCCCCAGCACTGGACAGTCATATAAGATAGATGACTCAGAGGCCAGAAGATGGAATTTGGATGCATTAACACATGAAGATCATCCTCGGCAACAGCTAGTAAGAGTCTAACGTTTTCAAGGTTCTAAATGGCCAGCTAAAATGCTAGGGAAGGAGGGGGAGGGGGTACAGCAGAATTACCAATTTCAAGACAGCACATAGTGGTGATCTGAAACACCAAAGCTACATTCTGAAGCCAATAATACTTAATTAGTGCTAACCAGTCAATCTCAATTTCAATAACAAAACTGGGAATTGCTTATAAAACATAAAATCATCTGGGAACATGAGGATTAAACATCAACTTTTCATTTGGCCTTCAAATTTGAAACTTGCACACTCATGCATTCACTAGATAGGCACCTCCAAGATGTCAAAACATAAAAGGTCGACATGTTCACTCTTCCATGATAATATGAAGAGTGATTCAGGTCCTCAACATTCAACTATTGGGCAGATGATCATAACAAAATGAGCATCAGCAAGTCAAGCAGAAAACCAACCAAGAGGAGTTCAATATTCCACAGTAATTAGAAAGTCAGATGAAGGTTTTTTCATTGTTCTACCTGGAAAGTTATCTCCATATATACTTTCTCCAGCAGCGCCTGCAGATATCAACATCATCAATGATTTATTCATGCCAAAATGTCGAACACATGAGTATACATAGCATAAGTACACATGATCAAGCACCTAAAAAGTTGAAGAAGCAGAACACATGGTATGAGTATTTCTAGTCTTTCGTTTCCCAATGACTCAGGCAAACATGATTTGCACTCATAAGATAAGAGATAAGGTAAAAGAGAAGTCTTTCTGTACATCAAGAAAGTATTATTGCATTATCACTAACAGAACAAAACAATTAATGAGCATGTTCTCTGGTATCGCACTAAAGAGTATGAAGAGCGGTCATAACACATGTCCAAGTCAATGCAGATTCAAAGGAAAACAATTCCATCAAACACGTGTCGACAACTATGCTCACAGTTAAGATTGTATGAATAGGATGGAACATGATGCCCTTCAACCACCAAAAAATGAGTGCCTTACATGCTGGCATAAAAAAACATTTGTGGTGCACATTGCATTGCTTACATTCAACTTCATTACCATATCGAAGTGGTTCTAGCAACTAAAGTGATATTAAATCTAGGAGGAGGAACTTCAATGCGTACCCTCTTGCCGTAGAAAGTCACCACCCTGGAAAATAAAACTATGAATTAGTAAAAATATCCAGAATAAAAGAACCTAACTAAAAAAATTCAGATGCATGTAGGAAAAGCTAATGAGCGTTGTGAATAGATTGATCTGGCAAATACAACCTTAAAACTACATCATTAGAAAACCAGGCGTGACCATCAGCCCCATATCCTACAGCAGAAACAAGGATAACCGAACCGATGAAAGAGGAAAAGATTGTAGCTCAAAGTTATCCAGAACTCTGTTCCCACGGAGATTAATCATTTCAGAAGCACCTAATAGAAGAAGTTCCAATATGAGATTTAGAACGCACCTGAGCAAAGGATTCCTTCAGTATCCGGTGGAAAAAGGTCCCCTTGTAATGTAAGGGCTTACTTAACTTGGGCCCAATTCCCATTTCTCCTGAGAAATGACATATCACATAAAGCATTTCGTTATCATATAAGGCAACATCCATTTACAAAAAGAAAGAAAGATAATACCACTCAAGTCATGTAAACACATAGTCAAAAAGTGCAAAACAGTAAGATAATAACATTGGAGTAGCCACTGCTGACTATAACATGATATTGAATACAAAAGTAATTTACCAGTACACAGTGCGCGGAAGTTTTCAGCAGTCTTTGGAGCCACATCACTGAAGAGCTGCAAGATGAAAAGTTCTTACTCAACAATAAAAAGGGTAAACAACTACGCCACAATAACAGTAAGGGAACTCACAGGTTCTGTGAATCCCATCATCCAGTGCTCAATGCAAACAAAGGAAAAAAAAACATTCATCAAAACGATATGAGTAAACCAAATACTACCTCGAAAACCATTCTCTCAGATGGATCCCCATCAATACAGACATCCATAAAAACCAATGGGTTCTTCTTCTTTGCCATTATATCTTCTTTTCAATGGAGAGTATCAGGCCAGCATTAATAAGCCACCTACACCCGCAAAAAACAACAGTACTTAAAAGAAGTCCCATGACCTTTACAGAATAAACTTGACAGGCAACAAGATAAACTCTTGTTTTCCTAATTTATCATCTTTTAATCACTAGTACAAGAATAAACTATCCATGTAGTACTCAAAAACAGGGGTTCCAAAATTTTGACATTGGACTTTGAACTTAATAGTCAATACACATAAGCACTTTCTTTGTGCTTATCAGCAACCACTAAATTAGCCAATCGTTAATAGTATAACTGTCAATGGGCACCACAGACCTGTACAAAATACTGACCATTAAGCTCCGCAAAAAATAACCCACAAAGTCCAAACTCAGTACTAATTACAATATCACTTTTTTTTAAAGCACATTCTCTAAAACAGAAGCCTTACGTCAAGGTACAGACTCCAAGACCCTGTTCATCTTGACTATAAGAACTAAGAATGCTGGAAAAAAAAATCAAACCAATCTTGCTCTTCTATAATGTTTTATTTTGATAAGGGGCGAGCTATCCACAAAATCACTTGCACACCAAGAATTTCAATCGTGTCGACCAACAACCAAGGATTTCAATTTGTGAGATCTAAAGTAAATCCAAAATATCAAAGTAGTAACACATTAAAAATTAAAATCAAGAATGATATATTGGAAAAATTAAATCATGCTTCCACCCTCTATAACAATCAATAGTTTGTGGAATAGAAGATTTTAAGAAAAAGATAGTCCTGAGTTCACCAGCATTGCCAGAGTACATAATTGGATCAACAACATAAGACGAACCCCATGAATCTTACATCTTAAAAGGTGCCCACAACACATTCTACAAGGCACAAATACATATCAAAATGTAGCCATCATGTTCTGATTAAGCTCCATCATGATCAACCAGACTACCACTATCAGGTATCAACACACACGCAAAGAAAAGGTTGCACAAGAGCCCATATAAACACTCCCTTCAGAACTTGCCAAGTGCTACAACCAACACAAACCCACTTTACACTACAACAACAGGACGACAAACATCAAAAGCAAGAATCAAAAACTGTACACCAAAAACACTGCCCATCCTGCATGCCAAACAAACATTTCCGAAAACAAAACTCACTCCACCTCAACCAACAGCAACAACACTAATACAACAATCAACACCTCACCCCAACGAATCCAACAAAAACTCCAAACCAAACCCCAACCCTCAGAAATCGCAACAACCTCACCAACACCAATCACACACATCAATAGCACCGTACCGAGTCCTGAATCAACGAATCCACAAAACCAATCCACTCAATTCGCACGAAACTGAAATCTGAATCTACAAGAAACTATTTTTCATCTGTGTAACAGGAAACGCAATCGGAGATCGAGGGCTGAGGGATTGTGTCCGAGCGAGAGAGACGAAGAAGAGTTAGAACGGAGCTTACGAGGGCGGAGAGACGGCTGCGGCGGGGAGATGGCGGCGGCGGCGGCTGCGGCGATGGGAGCGAGGTGGCGAGAATCGGCGGTGGGAATGGGTTTGGTGAGTGAGGAAGAGCAGACAGTGAAGAGGAAAAACCTAGCTAGCTGCTGTTGATGAGTCTGACCCGGATCAGTTGACACAAAAGCAGGTGCTAATTAGCATGGCATGGACGATCCGTATAAACTATGGTGTTAATTATTTTAAAAATTCTCATGAATATCAGTTTAGGGTTATAAATGAGACGAATCAAGTCGTGTCGGATATAATTTGAGCTTGACTCGTATAAAATTTTATTAAGTTTGGATTTGGATTGAAGCTCGATTCGAGTCTAATCGAGTCCAACCTATCAAGTTTATTTTATAAATATCTGGGTTCAGACTCGGTTCATATACTCATTCGAACCAAATCGAAGTCGAGTCGAACTTAACCTTCTATGAATAAATATCAATATATTTGAAATTTAAGTTTAAAAATCAATATTGAAATCGAAATTACTATCTAAGAGCTTAAATTGATAAAATCGACACATAAATAATATGTCAGTTGACCTTAAATTTGAAAAATCATTTTATTTGGACACATAATCATCAAATAATTATTTCATAAATAGTTAGGTTCGGGCTCAGTTCATATACTCATTCGAGCCAAGTCGAACTCGAGCCGAACCAAACCTTCAATGAAAAAATATCAATATATTTAGAATTTAAGTTTAAAAATCAATATCGAAATCGAAATTATTATCTAAAAGCTTAAATTGATAAAATTGATAAAATTGACACATAAATAATATATTAATTGACCTTAAATTTGACAAATCATTTTATTTGGACACATAATCATCACATAATAGTTATATACATAAAGATATGATATTTTTTAGAAAAAAAAAGATATTAGATTTTTACATGGCTCTTGAATATTATGTATTTATTTATGAAACATAAATTATATGTGTGTACTTATAAATACGAGCCTTAAATAAGCTATAGTCGAGCCGATTCGATGAGTTTAAAAATGAGCCGGTTTGTGAGACTATCAAGCCGAATTATATGTGACTCAAGTTTGGCTTATTTAATTTTACGAGCCTAAAAATAAGCTCAAATTTGACTCACGAGCTTCATAAATAATATTCGATTCGAGCTTTTATCGAGTCGAGTCAAATAGATTCACAAAGTGATTCCACTCATTTGCAACACTAGATATCACGTTGAAAATTTATTTTTAAGGAAATTTTGAATGAGGTATTATAAAAAAAATATTATTTTTATTATAAAATTAATGATTTATCAAGAAAATAATAAAAAGATTAGAACAAAAACAAGGTGCAAAGGAAGGAACATGAAACAATTATATTACTCTCTTCAATTGGTATACATTGGTACATAATCTTGGGTATACCTCCAGAAACTTACAACCATGCCTATATAGGGTATAAGAAAAATGTGTTACAAACCCTTAAGATTCCATACATTATGAAGCACTTACTACATTAGTGGTTATAGAATATGAAGAGGTACAAGTTATAAGAGAACTTATTATCAACTAGGCTATGAAATATGAAAGGTGAACATCCACCTTTATGACCATATTCATACCATTCCTTTTTGGATGTTCATTCTTCAAAACACGTATATGATCCGCTTCATTAAAAATCTTTTCAAGAAAGTCCAATAGAAAAAAAACTTGATTAAAAAAAAAGAGTACATTGCGTATAAGCTTCCACCTGATATGAGCAACACGAAAACTTCATCCTCGTATAGCAATGTAGAGCTTCCTTAAATCTCGAGAAGATTACATCCTTCGATCCTGTCAAGATTATCTTCTTGATTATGTTAGAACTTTGATCTTATTCATGTACAACTTGAACCAATTTTGTGTAGATCTCACAATTTTCACACATCACATGCACCTTATATCATCCCATTAAATATTATTGTATTATGTTCATGTCTCATTAAAAACCTCAATAAGAACCCAATAAGAAAAAATCGATTTGAGGAAAAGAGTGTATGACATATGCTATCCAAGCATTGCACTAACTGCCTTGTTAAAATCTTTAGTCAAGAAAAACCCTTTAGGGACAAAAAACCTCAGCAAAAGAAAAAAAGTACAGCTTATAAATTTAAAAAAAAAAAACCGCTCCCCCTTATAATGATAAGCTTGAGTATAGGGAATATAGTGTACAATACTCCACGATTGTCATTAGAGTGAATTTGATGGATTTTTATTTCACCTTTAATGTGTTAAATATTAGTCTAGTGAAACATATAACGTCCATCACACATGTGACCCAATTTTATATTTCAATTGGGACATCACAAACGAAAGATGCTCAAACTTTAGGTTAAGACATTCTTGGTCAAAATATTCTATTTTCAATTCCTCATTTAGGAATGAAGAGCTTTTCACAATAATGCTCTCTTGTATATCCAAATGATTCGGATTATTGTTCATTACATGAGCCTTCTCAAATGATCGAAATACAATCTTATCGTCCATTTAGTAAACTTTCAATCTTACTGCCAATTTGATATAACAATGAAACATTATATCATAAACTGAAAATTTCATTATCATATTAAATTTCGGGTCTCTGCATAAACCCACAGGAAATTAGCATCGCTTTGTATATAACCACCTCATTATTTTGTGTTTTTCCACAAACACATATCTATATCTGAACAGAATATAGTATCTCGGTGTTCGAACTAAAAGTCTAAAAACACATATTTATATGCGAGTTAATACTATGTCTTTATTGTTTTCTCTGTTTATCACAAAATAACAAATGATTTGGTATTTTCGAATCTCGGGATTATAATATAAGAAGCAGATGTATTCATCCTAATTCACTTCACATAAGCACATTGGATGACTATATATATCAAGCACTTTTAATTTTGTGGAACATATTCATAACTCATTCAAACATCCACAATCAATATCCAATCTCAAATGGATATCTACCTTCGATAGTGCTATTTTTCCGAGAACATGGATTTAGTTACCTCAAATACTTATGGCAGTTACTTGCTTAAATTTTACAAGTCATTTATCTTCAGAACTACAGATTCAGACATCTTTGTACATAGATCCATATACTATAGTTCTCCTTTTAGGAGATTTCTTAACATTCAAATCAATTCAAAAATCATATTCTCTCCCCAATGTCAAGAAATATGTCTTCTTTTATTAGCATATTAAGGTGGAGATCAATCAGTCATTCAAGGCTTTATATACACATATTAGTGCAACGAGTCTCAAACTTCACTTAAATATCTTGTCTCCTTAATGCCCACGTTATACTTAGAGGTGATTTTAACATATATGACACAACCACAAATTTACAAATAGTAAATCTCATGTTTATATTCATATACAGGTTTTATACGAAGGAGTCACATTTCCACATGAACGTTTCAAAATTAGGCTATCGGTTATGATTATCGTGCCTCATAAGTTGTTGGTCGACTTTCACTATAAAAAGTCGATACTTATAATTATTTAGACACTCAACATTGATAATTATAAGTCGATACTTATAATTATTTTATAAGTATAATTATTAATACTTATAAAATTTGAATACGCCATTCACATGCATGATGCTTCACGCTCATATCATTGATCATTCAATAGTCATCATGGACCTTTTATTTAAACATTTAAACAACGTCAAACCAAAGTCTTCACGTTTGGTATTCTAAACTGATGGGATATTATCTAGTGAAAATATCATCTCATAAATATGCTCCGCATGTTTAACATGACCTTTAAAAACTAATAGGTCATGCTATCCCATTATTGTTTAATGTTCGTATAATATTAATGGCATAACTCATAAATGTATGCTCATTCAGATCATGCATCATTTGATCATTTTGATCATGTCCATAATATAAGCGGCCCGAGGGTCAATTTCAAGATGCGACGACTATCACAACAAAGTGTAAGATATGTCGGAGGACATCAACATGATAAGATATTTCTGAACCTTGTTTTTATTCCCTTGATCTTTCCATAGATCAATTCAATCGCTATTATTTCTGATTATATGAATACCTCATCTTGTGACTTTATCTTCATTATATCCTTTAATTTGTGCATGAGGTATGATATAGTTTCATCATAAGTTAGTTTTGTTGGAACACCTCATCGTACTATTTCTGGAGTACAACACTTGATATGAAAGGAATTATCTTTGTTCAACATTTCAAATCTGTGAACTTCGGGCCATAGAATTTTCCACCTATTTCTCAAATAAAGAGTGTATTTGTACAAGAGGTACTAAATAACAATATACTCAATAAACAAACGTATCTTTAAATACATTCACCTTCTTCTTTCATCATATTTGATGATTTCGGATGCTCTTGACCTTTTTCATAGGCTCTTGATTAGTTGCTCTGATTCCATGATATGAGGAATACTTTTAAACATTGCAAACTCTGGGCCATGAATCGGGAGCCAATTAATCATCCATGTGTGTGGAGTGTCATCGCTTTATCACGAATGATCTGTTTTTTCTATGTAGCAACACAAAGCAATTATAAAACTTGTTAGTAACCCATCCATTAATTGGCCAATGAACAGCATAAAAAAATTTAGAAACAATGAAATTAAATGTAATAGGAAATAAGTGACAAAGTTAAACAAACTTGTATAACAAACGGATCACAATATATGTACGCATCAACGAAGTTCATCACTTCATCATGAAGCACAAAAACATTCCGCCTCCATGTAACATTGAAGAGCTTTGTTTAAACATAATGCTCCAGATAGATATGTAGAGGTGATGGCGATGTATATTGGATCAAAACCCCATGAACTTGATGATAAGCAAAACAGCTTCTGACAAATCATTAAGGCAGGAAACGTTCTCATCCAAAGGACACAAGGGTCGACTCAATAAGACAGGAGAGTAAAGATTTGGAAATCAGCAGAGTGCATATTTACTGATTTGAAACTTCAAGTCAGAAGGGCAGACTAAGACAGCGGAATGGGTTTCAGAATGCACAGAATGAAGAGCTTTGTTTAAACATGATGCTCCAGATAGATATATAGAGGCAATGATGATGATGACGTATATTGGAGTAAAACCTACAACCTACAACCAAGCGTCAGACCACACAACCTACAACCTACAAACCCCCTAACCCGATACCCAAGCCCCTTTCACGACCATTTTCGATACCCAAGCCCCTCATGAACATAACCCCTAACCCGACATCATCGTCATCCCGACGATCTAGCTCTACACAACACACAAATACTCATTGACATCATCACACACCCTCCTTGAAATCCATCATGCAAATCCCATCCACCACAACCTACAAACAAGAGCAATACAATTTGCAAACACATAGAATCACATCCTCGTTAACCTGGCGATATCACTTCAACAACCACACATCACAATTCCGCAATCAATCACACATTTCATGGGTATTCAAGGAAGGTTTAGTAATGGTTATATCCCTGATGAGTTATTCGAAACAAAATACGAGACGAGACGACAAGAACGATCAAACCAAGCGTCAGACCGCACCGGGCCGCTACCGGGCTAGGGTCGGGCCTGCTTCCGGGCTGCGTTGTTCCGGTCGACGTCATTGTCTGGGGCTTGTCACGATGTCGGACTTGCTGTTCGGGCCGCACCTGGGCCTGTCGCGGGCTTGCTTGCAAACGGGCCAGCTGTCGGGATTGCCAGGCCTATTGCTGGGCCATCGCCTGAGCCAATGTCCAGGCTGTTGGCGATGCGAGGGACTTGCTGGTGGCCGGATCGTGGCTGGATATGGCCGGTCGAAGGCAGACGAAGGCGGGCTAGGTGATTCGAGGTTCGTCCGGGGCTTGTGGTGGTCGGGGTTCGTTCGTCTTGGATTGGGAAGGTCGGATCTGTGGCCGTCGACATTAGGCGACAATGGGACGACAACGTACGACAGGTTGAAGGGAGATCGATGTGATGTTTGGGATGTTGTGATTAGACTCTTGTTTTGCTCGGGGCTGCGCGCTGCTTGATGGCGACGGACAGGAGCTGGTGGCGCAAGGTGGTGGACAACGGTTGCGATGGTGACATACGACGGCCGGTGGAGTGGTTGGTGGTGGTGTTTGGTTGCGGTGGGTGAGTGCATCGCCTTTACTATTCCCTTTCATTTGTATAGGGGGTGTGTGATTAGCACTTATCATAAGTTCCAGTTCACTACAAGAACCCCAAACTAGCAAAAACACTAAACATCTTGTAATCGAAGCAAAAGGCGAAAGAAGCATTCTCATATATTCATCTCGAGCATGTTGGAGCGTTGTGGTGATCTAATCCCTTGTGAAGTGTTGAGTATCATCTCTTGACCGACCATAAGGGTTGCTCTCACTGAACCCACGACTTCCATCTACCCTTTGCCTTTCACTCCCAGCTTTATACATGGAGGTCTACATACGGAGGATTAGTAAAGCAGAATGAAGCCGCCACATCCTGTGAAAATCTCATGCATAGATTAGAAAATGAACAGACCTCTTTTTGAAGCAGTAATGAGTAATGAGTATATTTAGACTCCCCGTGCTGCAGAACAGAGTAACCATGTACTAGAAAACAAACGAGTTGCCAAAATAATGAAAAAATAAAATGAAAAACATGCATCTTTAGCCTAATACGATGCGTTAGAATCTCGAAGATGTATAAGATAGAGAAAAATCGGGCTGCCATAAACACGTACCAACCCATAGGACGAGGCAAAATCTAAGGAGCTCTTCTATATGATTGCTTTTAAAAAAAGAAAAAAGAAATCCACCATCTTGAACAGAATTAAAAAAAAAAACCTAGATCATCAAAAAATAATGTCTCAAATACAATGACTAAGAAAGTTTTTTTTTATAAAAAAAGCGCATTTTCTAGATCTATGTTATTTTCGTTCATTCTTTTTAAAAAAGAGGAAGTCTGACCAAATAATTTTGACTCGTTGGCCAAAGTATCCAAAATAGAAATCAGGAATTAAGCATACCAACCACCTTGGTGTTTTCTTCTTGTAAATAATTAATGTGATCATCATAAACAGTTAAACCAGGATGCACACTGAGTTACCTCAAAATTCAGGTTGTGAACATTGAATACATCCCTCATGGGAAGTGAGTTATATGCTTGTATATAAGATCTGTAAGCCTTTTTCGCTGCCTTGTTGAGGTAGAAATTGGCAGAAACAATTTTTTCCTGCAAGCATCCATGTCAACTATGGTATATAGGAAAATTCAAATAATTTATTCGCAAGAAACTTAATCAGGCAGAGTCACTACAGAATAAGTTACCAGATGCGACCGAATGTCCCTCACCCGCCTTTCGTCATAATCATGCTCCACAACGGGGACACCGCCATCCTGGCACGCACATGACTGTCATTTTGTCAATCTTCAGCATAAGAATCTATGGCCATCCGGCCAGAGTCCGACCAAGCAATAGACATAATCACTCCAAAACGGATGTTTTCATTTCCCCCTTTATTCATGACCATTTCAGTGTATGTATGAGACACCTAAAGTGACCAAGCAAACAAGGTTGTTTGCCCCCTTTTCATGATTTTTTTACTATAATTATAAGCAAAAAGGGGTTTGATAGATATGTGGCTAGACAAATATAAAGTTATGTGTGAATAAACCATTAGACTAAGAAATCAATGGTTCCAATTAGAAGCTGAATTCTCTGTACAACTCATCATCGTATTTCCAAAATCCAAACCGAATGGTCTAGACGCATATAAATTTATGTGGATAGCCACATATTCTCTGTGCCCATACATTAAACAGAGTTTCAAGTATTACTACTTGCAATTGAATTGGAAGTCCAACACTAAGTTTCTACTCTGTCCTCCATTTACTACAACACAACAATAGCAGGCATTAGCAAACCACACCTTCAAGTAACGGATAAAGCCAAGTTCTTCTGGAATTAAGAATAGGAGAACACATCCGCTGCCACCCTCTTCCCTAGCAATGCGACCCATCTTATGGATATAATCCTAAAAGCTCAAACACAAGAGGCATGTGTCACCAACGGGTACTGAATGAACACAGAGGATAGTGTGAAGGTAGACTGCATGCAAACCTCGGGATCATTAGGAGGGTCATAGTGCACAATCCGATCCTACATGGCATGGCACGACTGTTAGCATCACTTTTACGGAATTGTGAAGTGCACAGATCATAAACAACATCAAGTATTCAAGTAATGATATCAGATCGTCCATTAAGGAACAGAGGTAACCAAATCAAGGACTCTTCTCTTTCGGTAAAAGAACCATTGGTAGGGACAAATTTGCTCATTAAACAACAAGAATAAAAGCTTTTTATAATGGAGGTGATGCGAAAAATCACTTCAGTGATCACAGAAAGTACGAAATATCAAATAGTAGAGAGAACTTACAACAGCAGGAATGTCAAGTCCACGACCAGCAACATCAGTACACAAAAGAATACCTCGTTCAACTTCACAGAAATCGGAAAATGTTTTGGATCTCTTCTGTTGCTTTTGCCTCTCATGGATATCAAAACAATCAATTTGGATATATTTTAGAAAAGCTGAGTAGTACTCAACAGAGTCGCAAGTAGAGAAGAAGACCACAATTTTCTTCGTGTTATTTTTCTTCAGAAAATTGTAAAGAGTAACAAATTTCTTTGCACAAGGAACCACCACAAAGCCTTGCTTCTGCCCTTCGTTTGTTGCCTACATCACCCAGCATTATCATTCACGAGTAGTCAGAGTTAAGCACTGATAAGATCACAAAGCACAATGAATAATCATCACACTCCTTGCATATATATAAACATCACTCGTGTATAACTGGGCTGCAAAACTTTGTTTAAATGAAAATTGCCAGAATGAAAAAAGATCCCAAATTAAAGACGACCATTCCTTCGAACAATTTTTCAAAGGTTAGGCACATTCATATAAGAAAAAAAAATGTAAAGCACCCATTTGAATCACCTTTTTCCTCCCTCGCTCCACACTGATGAGTACAGCAGTTGAACGAAATGACAAGCACAATTTTTAACGGACTTTGGCCATGCTCTACATCAGCATAACCACATGTGATATATGAATTATGAATGCTTAACCTTTTTCTAGTTTCACCACTACATTTCACTATTTTGTTCCCACATGATCCTCCTTAATATTTGTACTAAAAGAAATCAAAAGAAATCAAAAGAATAGAAGAGGTGTAGGGCAAACTTGATAGAGATCAATGACACTGACACTGATTCAATATCATGTCCGGCTTCATCAAGGCACGGCAAGGGACATTAACAACCCAATTATTCCCTAACCATTGAAAAAAAAATGAAAATCTTTCCTAGCTTCTCTTTGATGGGAAAAAACATGAGGATCTGATCATGAAGTAGATAAAGCAAAGAAAAGCAACAAATCCACATAATCCCTCAATTGTAGGGTGTGGGGAGAACATGATATGCGCAATCTTATATATTTTTACTGGGAGGTTTTTTAATGCACCATTGCACTTAGGTGTCAGAATTTGATTCCATGAGTTAAGATTAGAGAGAAGAGTTGCTTACCACTGAATTAACCTTACATATAATTGGAGGAAAGGGTTAACTGTGCTTGCCCCAAAATAATAATTAGATAAAATGTTGGACTAACCCTTCTTGTCAGTCACCTCAGAATCAGAGGGGATGATTGTTCAACACTAAGCCAATCCTGCTTACCCTCATATAAATGTTGGAAAACAAAATCATATCTGATCTACACTAATTTCGAATTTGGAACCAATCCATCAATTTTCAAAGAAAGACACCAGCAGCACCAGAGATACATTCAACAAATTTGAACTGAAGTGAGTTTAGTGCGGTTCAGTGTATAATAACAACCTCGGTCATGTTGGTCACACTCATCGCTGGAAATCGCCTTGTGAGTGAATTCTGAAATATGGACGATCGATTGGCTGTGATGAGTTCGTCTCGACGGCGGCGGCGGCTGCTGCTGCGGAAACGAGCGGCGACTTATCGAGTGACTGCGATTTCAGGAACCAGGTAGGGTTTGCTTCATGGATGAACATGATAAAATTAACTAAATTTATACTTGAGTTAAATTTGTGTGAAATTTTATAAAGAAAGAATTTTTTGATGGTAGTGAAATTTATTCTATCAGTTATGAGAGGAGATAGTGGATGTACTGATTGTTTTGATTTTTTTATGTGAAAAAGTTACTAAATATAATATGTTGCACATATTTTGAGACAGTTCAAATAGGCAAGTGTTGCATATATTATAAAACGAGGGAGTATTATCTAGGTCTCATAATTCTTACAACACTTACGTATTTTGTATTATTTTATATGCATGAATATAAGTTTCGCTTTCATATCAAATCATGTCTGATCGTCTCGCAATATGTATTAGGTTGAAGTACGTAACTTATACAATTATTACGTTTGATCGTCGTTGCACACATGTCAGGTCAAAGTGTTGTAATAATTTTGGGACGGAGGGAGTATCATTTTCGTCTCATAAAACATGCAACATTTATCACGTAAATCATAAAGTTGATCGCGTTACAAATGATTCGCAGATGACCAAATAATATTTTTTATAAATTTATCGTGAAATATTAAAGATAATTTAAGTTATTTACTATAATACTGGTCAAAATAAATTTCATATTGTACCATATTAGTAGTAATAAATACCGTATCAAGATACATAATAAATAATACAGTTATTATATAATATTAATATATTTTGTGGGACGGAGGGAATATGAGCTATGTGCTTTTATACAATAATGGTTGCATGATGATGGATGGAATAACATCGTTAGATGTAAGAAACTTATTAAATTATATGTTGAATAACGATTTTTTGAAAAAATTGCACTTAAACATAGGATGAAGTGAGTATTATAGTGTGTCAAATTATATGTTGAATAGCGATTTTCTGAAACATTGCACTTAAACATAGGATGAAGTGAGTACAATAGTGTATCGATTATCAATTACGTTTCAAGTTTATCTAACATAACATTGTTATCGAATGTGTAATGCAATGGATTTGATCACCATTTTTAAGTTTGTATGGCCAATCCAGCTTGTAATGTGATTGTCTATGGATTAAATGGGTGCATGGTAAATAAGAAAGAAGTTTTGCTCCATGGACAAGACGGCAGGGATTTAACGCAATGGAATAACACCGTGAAGGTAGTTTAAGACAGGATCAAAGAGAAAGGGCGGATATGGCATAAACTTAATATATACAACCAAAGAAGGATATGACTCGAATCTTCAATCTTGATCATGGTGTAGTTCCTTGGTGAAGTTCAGCGCGGGAAACTTGCAGGACACTCTTTAATTCCATGGCTTGCATTGAGACGGAAATTAAGAACAAAGATTTGGCCTGTGGTCAAGGGACTTGGCTAAAATGACGTCTTAGCTTGGCAATGAAAGCAAAAAGACCATTTGGAGATGCTGAAGAATAGCCTGACAGTATGAGAGGACTACAACACAATACAACCAGCATCAAACTACGACTTCAGCACATGATTAGGCAGAAAAACCAGCATCACAAACACTAAACCTTGTAAATCCCTAAAAATTT
The DNA here is from genome assembly GCA_035668315.1 of Drosera spatulata. NCBI lineage: Eukaryota > Viridiplantae > Streptophyta > Magnoliopsida > Caryophyllales > Droseraceae > Drosera > Drosera spatulata. The sequence continues at coordinate 18,232 of JAOVYX010013638.1, forward strand.
GCAAGCCGATATTGCTACTTGCAAAACAGGATCTCAACAAACATAAAAGAAAATAACAGTATTCGCTCAATGCAAGCAAGTTCCACAAAACAAGAGGCAACAGGAGAAATTTGCCCATGCTTTTGCTGCTCCAACCTGAGCATAGTCGACCTAACGAAAGGACAGTAAGAAACCAAAAAAAGTTGTCAGCGGGTTTGGTTATTTCACCGTGAGTGAGAAAATAGCAAATCTGATCATGAACCAGTAAAAACCTGGTTGATTCCGAATAGCATACTCTCAAGCATGCTTGCTTTTCTTCAGGAGAGGCTGATCTGTGCCCATCTGTAAAACACGACAAATCTCCGGATTATCATTCACATATTGAAACCAAACATAAGAACATTTTCATATTATCCCTATGGAAAAAAGAAAAGTAGACTAAACTTGAGAATCCGCTAATAAGACCTCCTTGAGCATCAAATACATGTAATATAATGCATCATATACGAGATCGATTTCGGTACGGGCTAGCTGGTAGGTGTACATGCTTATCCATTTCATTGGCAATGATAAGATTTGCAGCCCTGAATTAAGGCGACAAATAACAGAAGCTCACAATTGGAAATTCGCTATTGCTAGCTATAGAGATGGTCTTTATTGCGGTTTTGATTGATATATAGCTCGTTGGATCCGTATCCGGGTCCCGGCCAAGGTGGCTCTTCTTCGATTTGAGAAGAAGCACCAATTCAGGTTAAAGCTGACCGTCCACAATTTATCTTTCAGTCTAGCAAAAGTTTCAAAAATTTTAAGTTCTGGCATTCACAAAAAAAGAAGCATTAGTTGCTAAATCAATTTTACCAACCAATGTTTTAAACTTCTAGTATGATCAAAGACGCTCTCTCATAGCAGAACTACCTCTTTGCTCACTTCCAAGAGACGTACACATTAAGTTGCTTCGATAAGGGACACACAGCAGGACATTTGCATACCACCACTATGCCAGAGGCTGAGAAGCTGCAATGTTTCTTCTTGGATCATATCGAACAGTAAGCATGCTACAGTCAACTTTTCTCTCTTATGAACTTAGCATCTCCACAATAGAAAAGAGTTCCCACATGGTCCACAAAAGAACATACAGTGACATGCACACTCAAAGGAAAAAAGAGGTGGTGAAGATAGCACAACCAGAAGAAAACACAACAATAAAAGCACTCTTACAATGTTTGGGCATTCATATTCGATCCCAGCAGCTTCTATTTTCTTTTGACGCTTCTTTCCCCTTTGCAAAATTCTCTCAACCAGTTTCTTGTGCTCCTCCAACGTCCTTTCCTGCAGATAAATTAAATCCTCATGAAGTAAGGGTACATTCTCTATTATATACTAATATGGCTTCAAACAAATAATTTCATTGTCATAGGAAAGCAGACCTTATTCTGTCGTGCCCTTTCAATTCCAACAAAGTCAACAGGGTTAAATTTAACATTAGCTCCACGCCACCTGATTTACAAGATGAATGAGGGAAAATTATTTGCACAAAAACCAACAACAGGATAACAGCATACAAATCGGTATTCAACAACTTTAATCAAAGTTAGCATTGAAATCAAGAAAACTGGAGTACTGGACCTCCCAACGAAGTTAATTTTTGGACAATGCCTAGCCACAATACCCCGAAACTTGTAAACATGCTGATTATTGGAGCATAAATCTCACACAGCATCAACCTATAAGAACTTGACACCTACAACAGTGAAGTAATGTGAAAGAACAAAACACCATTTGCTGCATAATGGATCTCACTTAACTATAATAACTTAAAGTTATGTTATCAAGCTCCTATATTCTTCCAACAATTTATAACAATAGATTATAATAAGAGAAAAAGAACTTGGGTATTTAAACTTATGCACAGTAAACATCTTAAAAGACATATGACCTGTTTTTGTCTTCCTTTCACTACTCTCATTTTAAAAGCTAGAGTGCCATGTTTTCTTATCTATCACATCGCGTTTGATACTTCTTTAGACATTTGAATCCAGCTCTGCGTCCCAAAATCAGTTATAGAACCACAGAAATTTGTATGAGAAAACCAAACATGAATCCAATGAAGCCCACAAGTCAAGCCTCTCTGACATGAATAAAACAAATTAGGTAGAGGCTATTTTCTTTCATTTCCAGGCAATTCAATGAAACATTCGATAAATAATCTTGTCTTACAGTTTAGGATGCACACGTTCTGGAGGGACCAACTGAACTTGCAGCATGTGCTCAAACAATAAATAGTTATGCATTGACTCAGCAACAATCTTTGCCACCTGATAAAAACAGGTAGCATCACATAATATAGGACAGCAAATTTATCCAAGCTCAATTCTATTCTCTACTAACTAGTACAAACCTCGGGATACTCAAATTCAATGAAACCATAATGCTTTGATCTTCCAGTCTGCAAGCATTCAATTAAAGAGAAGTCAAAACAAGCTACTAGGAAGTGGTATAAGCGTACAAGAGTATATCCAATATTTCATGTTCATCGCATCCTTGATACAAATATAAGATATATGCAGAAAAAGGAGAAGAAAATGTGGGACCAAACCTTTCTATTCCGAGCTATCCTCAGTCTCTTAATCGTCCCAAATTGCTTAAAGAAACCTGTGACAAAATTCTCAACATCAACCACAAAAACAACAAATAACATATAAAACAAGAACAAAAAACACATACAGAATATCACCTCTCATCTCATCCTCATAGAATCCATGTGGAATCCTCCCAATATACAACACCGTCGATCTGTTGTCCACCGACGGTTGTTCCTTCTGCAAATCCTTCGCTGAACCACCGCCTTCCAGTGGCTAAACCATAACAACCCAACACAAATCAGAATCCAGGATATTCATCCAATCCAATACTAAAAAGAAAAAGAAAAGCAAAATTGGGAAAAATGAATACCAAGAAGTCATCTTTGTTCTTTACTTCAGTTGAAGAAGTAACCAACTCCATGGTACTCTTCTTCCCTTTCTTTGTCATGACTTCTGCTTCTAGGAATGCAAAGACCTATAAGGCTACGAGAAATCAAATCAATACTCTTCTATAATACTTCAAGACTATTATGGATAAGATATTCATGAAAGCTTTCAAACACTACAAGGGCTTCGATTGTGCTATAGAAGTTAGTTCAAAATCTCAGAGTACAGAACCATAACACATAAAGAAACAAAACGATAATTTTGAAACAATATATACCATGCTAGTAGCCGTTTTTTCATATAAAAAGAATTATTTGAATTAAAAAAAAAAATAATTTTCAAACACCAAATAACACGTTCTTTTATTTCATATAAAAAGAATTATTTGAATTGCAACGCCCTCTTTGATAACGACTAGTAAAGTTCACGAACTATAACCAACCTAATAGTTCAAATTATTGGATGAGAAATCAGAATTGTATCAATCCAACGATGTCAACACTGAAACAACAATCAACACCTCAAACCCACGAAACCCAGAATACTCCGAACCCTAACCCTCACAAATCCCAACGACCACCTAAACACCCATCGAACCGATCAATTGGAGACACATCAACAAGAAACGAAAATGAATAGAGGAGACGAGGAGTGAGAGATTGGGTAAGAGTAAGAGAGACGGAGGAGAGAAAAGTAGAGCCTACAGGAGCGGGCAGTGACGGCGGCGGCGACGAGGACGTGAGGGGGCCTGCGCGAAGCGGCGGCGGGGTAAAGTTGGAGAGAAAACCTAGCGAGCGAACTCCGAGTTGATAATGAGCAGTAATGAATAGTGTAATTAACACTTTTATTACTCCCTTTTTCTATTTTAATCGAAATATTTTAATTATATTTATATTGAATTTATATATATTTTGATAAAAAAATATGTTTTTATAATAATAGAATTTGCTCTTTGTGACTGATAAAAAAATATTTTAATTAATTTGAGACGAAGAAAATATTTAATTTTAAATCATAGTTAAAATTGAGTGAAATTTAATGTCATAAATATTCGTCCTTTAAAAAATTTTAAATGTCAAGAGTATAATTAAGTTTCATAGATTTCCTTTGAAAGTTATAAATGACGAAACTACCCTAATACATAATAGATAATAGAGTTGAGAGAATTATGGGATGGTTCTATTTAAAAATAGGGAAAAGACCATTTTTACTTCATTATATTTTCGAGTTTTTGTATTTAACTATCCAAACTTTAAAAATAACCACATAACCCATATATTTTGAATAACTTCATAAATTTGACATATTAGCCCCTCAAAGAAGTTTTATTTTTTGTCAAGAATCCCAAAAAAGACCATCAAAAAAGGTCATATGCATATTTTCAAAGTTCAGAAGCTCTTATGCAAAAATGTAAAAAATTCAAGTGGTTAAATGCATTTTTCGTTTAAAAATATTAATTACGATCTAGTTATACATAATTTTATTTATTTACCAATCAATCATAAAAAATTGAAAAATCCAACTTTAGCATTTTTATTCAAAAAAGAAAAAATATTTGTTTCAATCATCCGTCTAAAATCAAAACCCAAAACCTAACAACTGTCATCATCATTATCTTCGCCACCACTACCATTGTCGCCTTCATTAATGCCATCGCACGTTTTCTTTACTTCAATACTCCTTAGAAATTAAGAGAAAAAAATTGAGTTGTTGTAAACAGTATGCCCAAACCTAGTGTCTCCACCAAGGTCGATGTCGTCGCTATCCAAGCTGCTATCCAGGATGCATTATTTGGCTTATTCATCGAAAAAAGGCACAATGTTTCAAACAACCAAAAAAAAAAAAAAAACTCATAAATATCATAATGTCAGCTATACAATGCTCCTTCAGATATCTAAACGGTGCCCATACGAACAAATATAGTGTCCCTACGAATAGAAACAGTGCATCTGCAGGATGATTATGGCATTGATCTCTATTCGAACAGTCCACCGACTTCAGACAACAAAAATAGTGCCACCTTACATCGTCGCCTCGTTTCCTCTTTGTTGTCTTCATCTAGATCAACATTGCTTTGCCGATATACTCGTTGCAATAATAATGTAACGTCCCGACTTCCACGTTAGAGGACACGTGCGCGTTATTTCGTCACGGATCGAATTCGTGACAAAACCCAATAACCACATGGGCTTAGAGATATAGATATTAAGAAAGTATAAACAGTAATCACATTAATCGCTTACAGTTTCAAAGACCTGTTTAAGTTACAACATAGGTTCAAACAGTAATACAGTTCAAATATTATAATGGGCAAAATGATAATCCGATCTGATATGACACTCAAAACATATGAGACCATCTATATGAATGCAAGCTCGTGCTATGACCCTTCAGGTACAGCTGAGGGCATATCTGCAAATAAAACATATAACCGTGAGTAAAAGAAGCTCAGCAACATAAGGTGTATGAATCTCATTTACAGGGGGCTTCCGCTAATGGTTATGACAACCGTCGAAAGTCCCTAAAAACGTTTTGATATACATTAGGAGAATATAAGCACCATATCAAATAATAATGTTTTAATATCAACCGCCGAAGTATGGGAAAATGATCGATGGTGCAACAAACATCCAATTAACTGCTGCGATTGATTCTCTATCACAAGTATGCTTTTTAAAATAAACTCTTTTTAGAATTTTAAATCTTAAATAATTGATTAGTGGTTGAAATGACGGAGCAGCATGTTGTTGATGCATGTTGTAATTGGAATACTAACCCGTATAAATATTAGGGGAGAAAGAAAAAGAGGGGATGTGATGTATTTTTATTTTTATTTTTTAATAAAAGAGAACCTAGTGGTAGTTAGAAAAGATTTGTAATATGTAATATAAGAAAAAACCAATAAGAAAAAACACAACTCATTACAAATTGTCACTAGAGTTAAAATTAAGTGAAATTAACTATAATTGATATCCTTTATTTTAATCTTCTTAGATTGTAGTAAATATTAAGTGAAATTAATATCATAGTTAATTAAATTCAATGAAATTGAATATCATAGATATTTTATAAAAAACTTTTAAACGTTGAAACTAGCCTCACATAGTGACATATGATCTGATGATTTTGTCATCTGAAAAATTAATATAACTATATATATAATATATTTATGGTGATAGTCCAAATTAGAAAGAACTCAATTTATCTTGTTTGCTTTTTTACAAATATTTGAATCATATTGCATTATAGCAAAAATAAAATATCAATATATATACAAAAAATAAATCTATGATCACAAATGTGAATGGCATTTAATATAAGACCAATCAAGCTTTAATATCAAAAATCCCAAAACTACTTTATATATTTGAATCATATTGCATTATAGGGTAAATGAAGTACCGATATACATTAAATAAATTTTATTTGTGATCATAAGTATGAAAGACATTAAATATAAGACAAACCAAATTTGATAGCAAAGAAAACCAAATTTGATATAAAAAAATATCTTTATATATTTATAATAGATTCTTCAAGGAGCTCCGTTAGATGTCCATATTTTTTGTTGTATTTACTATTATCTTATGGCTCGTCATGCGCTACAAAAATGATCTGATTAGCAACCATCGTCTTCGAGCGTTAAACAGTTGTATGGTGCTGCTGCTAAAAAAATGGAGAACCCAAAATCAATAACACAAATAGAAAATCAATTGCGAAAATCAAATTTATTTTATAAAATAAAATAATTTTGTATAAATAGAATCTTAAATACTATACTCGGATGACACAGGAAATAGAAACTGAAAATCATTTTTTCTGTTTTTTATTTCTGTTTTATCTATTTAAAAAAAAATAGAAAACAAGAAATAGAAGGGATATCAAACATGTCCTAAATGGTCAATAAAAGGTTTTACGACCATATAGCGACTGAAAATGACTGTAGCTAAAAGTCTAGTCTCTAATTGATTTAGCGACAGCATTGTCACTGTTTAGCAACAGAATCAATTACAAATTATCGACAGAAAGGATGTTGGTTGCTATCCATGTACCAACAAGGAAATAGAAACTAAAAATCATTTTTTTTTCAGGAAATAAAAAAAGAAAATAGAAACTGAAAATCATTTTTTCTATTTTCTGCTTCTATTTCATCCATTTAAAAAAAATAAAATAGAAAACGAGAAATAAAAGTGATACCAAACAGGTTCTAAATAGTCGATAAAGGATTTTGCGACCACATAGTGACTGAAAATGACGATAGGTAAAAGCCAAGTCTCTAATTGATTTTACAACAGCATTGTCACTGTTTAGCAATAGAATCAATTACAAATTATCGAAAGAAAGGATGTTGGTTGCTAACCATGTATCAACAAGGTTAGCGATCGAAAGAGTTTTTTGTCACTAGTTAGTGACATTATTTATCGCTTTACTTATTTTTGGATTGAAAAAGTTAACAATAATGGTTGTCGTTAATTAGCAATGCAAAAACCAGTATTGATATTTGCCCAATACTCTCACTTTGATCTTTTGTTTTACGTATAAAGGGATATGCAATGACAACACATTGATGGTTCTCCCAGATATTCTATTTATGTCATAAGACAAAGGAAATGATGTTTCCATTATGCAATATGATTGGTCTTATATATATTTCACAGCACCAATCATATTTGGTCAAAACACGATCTTCGTGTTTTAGATAGCAAACACGACCATCGTCTTTCATATTCTCTCTCCTCACCCTGTCATACTTTTCTAATTTCAAATCCTCTAGCCATACATCCTTAGTTAAATTTTTTGTAGGCAATATTTGTCCAAAAAATCCCATGTATTGCACGAATTATTCTCTCTGTCCCGTTCAAATTGTAATATTTTCGTATTGGATAATTTTTTTTACATAAAAATATCAAAATATTTCTATTTTATGTCACATTAACTCACCCAACATCATTTATATTTATTTTTTTCCTCACTCTTTTATCTCACACACTCACAAGGATAAAGTTATAATTCCTTATTAATTCAAAACACACATAAATTATCGTGCTGGGTTAAACTGTTATAATTTAAATGGGACGGAGGAATTATTATTCTAGTTATCATTCACAAATCCTTAACCTGTTTTTTGGATACAATAATATAAATTTATTTCTTTAACCTTTTTAAAGTAATTTTATATAATTTTTTAATTTTATCATCTTTTCAATTATATTCACACTTTGAATAACTTTATACTGAATATAATATATATAGCTATTCATTTATTATAGTTTAATAACAAATACTCGTCAATATTATCATAAGTAATTCTTACCTTTTTCAAACCTAAATAATCAGTATTTCTTTTTTTTTTTTAAATGAAAAAGGTAAAAAAAAAAAGATCATAATCATTAACCAATGCATTTTAACGTTAGGAAAAAGAGAAAAACTAATCAAATGAATTTCACTTAATTTTCAAGCGAAGTAGTTTCATCATAAGATTATCTTAATTTCTTTACTAACCCATCCAAATAACAATGAGTTAAATCATGAATTGTTATTTTCTTCTTCTTTTTCTCTTAACACGTGTCACATCAATGTAACATTAGACAAGAAAAATTAAAGTATCATTACAATGAAATAGATTAAATCTTTCATCATAAGTATGACGTGTTAATGACTCGATAGCAAAACAAACCAAAATTTTGGTATCTAAAAATACAAACCTTACTTTATATATTTATAAAATAAATTTTTTATTACTGATACAACAAAAAATACCAAATGCTTGAATCTCATTTACTCTTAAAATAAAGTAGTTTTACCGTAGAATTATCTTAATTCGTATTCTAACACATTAAAGTGATAAATGAGATAAATGATGCGTTGTTGATTTTTTATATATGTACATTAATAAAACATATACACAAAAAAATGTGTTATTGTAAATCAAATAGATGAATAAATGAAAGAAAAAATAAAGAGTCGTTGTATATTAATTAGGTTAAATGTAACCATAAATATGTAGTATTGTAATTAATATAAAACTAACCAAATTTTGATTTCTTTGATATCAAGAAAGACTAAATTAGCTTTATATAGTATATAAGTAGATGACACTACCTCAGTCCCAAAAAAACACAACCAGTTGACTTGACATAATAATTTATGTGTGTGTTATTTTTTATTGTAAAGATCAATTTATTCTTTGATTTATGTGAGTGAGAGGAGTGAAAAAAAATAAAAATTGATGTGATATAAAATAAATAATAAGAATATTTTGATATTTAAAAAATTTAAATAAAATAATATTATAATTTAATTGATTGTCGTAAGTTTTTGAGAACCGAGGAATAACTTTTAGTGAGTGGCTTCATTCTCACATGCTTCTCGAATGTCTCATTTGTCAATTATTGACTCTTCCAATTCAATTCGTAAAATTTCAGTCAAATAAATACCACATCGCATCACTTGCTATTCTAAGGAAATGAATATAGGGAAAATCAGGAAATGAAATGAATCTCACATCGGAAAAAAATAGCCAAAAAATAATTCTAAGGAGACCCAAAGCAGAAAGAAATAGAAAAACGAGGGGCTTTCAGTTCAGAGAATATAAGCGAAAGAGAATGAGAAATCAGACAGACAACCAAGGAAGACAAACAAGGGAACTGCCCAAGAACAAAAAATCTCATCTTGTTACGACATTCAATTCAGGGTGAGATTCAATTCAAGCTTTCCCTTATATTTCAGCTTTGCTCGTTTCATCATTTGTTATTTTTCTCTGAAAATTTGTCGCTGAAATGGGGTGAGAACCTTGATTTGCAAACTGGTTCGACTCAAAAGGAGTAAAGATCTTTTTTTTTTTTTTAAAGCAAAACCAAGTTTCTTTGATGGGAAGTTTAAAGTGATTTGGGTTCGAAAGCTTGATTTGGGACCTGGGTTCGACTCAAATGGGGAAACATCTAAGCTTCTTTTTTTTTTTTGAAGTAAAATGAAGATTATTTAAGGGGAAGTTTAGGGTAATTGATTTCTTGTGTTTTGATGTACTGGTGGTGAAGGCAAAATGATAGGGGAAATGGGGATTTCAAGTAAAGTGCACATATGGGGGAAATGGGAGTTTGTGGGTATTGGGTTATGATTGATGGGTGTGTACAATTTGTGGTTGATTGTGGTCTTCGTCGGCAAAGGAGACATGAAGTTAGATTCTAATGGAGGCCATTTATGAGTTGAGATTTCAGGTTTTGTAGCCTGGGAAGTGATGATGCGGATTCATTTAGAAGGAGTTTTAGCATTTGGGGTTCTAGCTGACGAGAGGATCTGGGAGTGTCTGGTTAGGTAGTCAGTGTATTAAGTTATATAACTGTCTTTGTTCCAGAAGTTGGGGACCTTGGGGTTATATGACACAGCACTACATTGGGAATGAAAAATATCTATCCTTGTTTAATCATGTAAGAGGTATGATTACCTAATAATGCTGAGGACACCTATATGATGAATTGCCACCTAGGTGAAAAAGAATTGTGTGTTGTGGAATGAACTGTTTCTATGGATCCATCATGTAATCACCTGTCATCACGTAGGCCTGATGAGTGGCAATATAAATAAGATGAGATTATGAATTGGAACCACATAGAAGAACGACTATTGAAGGAAAGTTGTGATAGGCCTAGGAAATACCGAAATACTGCGATGATTCGTTAACCTATCATGCGTTCTTTTGATGAAGATATGGGCAGATCAAGTGTAGCTTGATGATTGACAGGGCTAAAGGATTAAGTTTGCTTCTATTCTGACTTGCCTGGATTGGCTTATTTAGGTGATTGTACAGAGATGAGTTGTCATGAATTGATGGTTATGATGATTCTTGACAACAATATTTTGACACTTGTAAGAAAATTATTAATTCAAGCTTTTGCTTTTTAAATATTTTCCAAATATGCATTTTGTTGTACCTTTAGTGTGGGCTTTGCTATGCGGGAAGCAATCTATGGAAATGCTTTGTTGTAGGATTTTACTAGGTGGGTGTACACTATTACATCTCTAATTTCAAAGCTACCTGAAATGAAGAAAAGTGAAGTATCCTGAGGTTGCCATGATTCTTGTTGTGCTTTCTCCATCACAATAATTTTAATTACCAGTCTGACAACTCCTCAGCTGCAAATTCAAGTTTCTGCTCTAAGCTTCTTTTGCTTATGTGCTTTCCCTTCGAAGCACAGCTGCACTTGCGTGTGACCCGTTCACACTTCACAGTTGGATGCATGCTACCCAAGGAAATATGATTGTGAGTGGAATAGGCAAACCTGTTAAGCACAAACAAGGTAACAAAACTATGGTATTAACCCATAACTTTAAGCTCTCAGTTTTTGGCTGCTTATCTCTTGAAATGCAGGTTCTTTGGTTTTCTTTAATTTTTACTGCTTTTTTCTCTATCTGTTTGACAATGTTGTATGCTTGAAACAAATCAGTTCACTCAGAGAGCATAGTAGTGGATCTGTATTTTTTTCCTGAGATGTATCATGTATCCCTTCAGCAGCAGCAACTTGTGTTGACAATGGTGGTTTCTGATAGCTACTGATCCAGGGTTTCTTCAATGTTCCCTTAGGAAAGTAATGCATTTTTTTGGTAGAACCATGAAATTTATTACGCAATCTTAGGCAATGTGGACAAAAAAAAAAAGAGAATAAAAAAGGGTCTTCGAATTTATGGTTGGTCCATCATTGGTATCATTATGGTCTACATTTTCTCCTTTGTATGTCATCGTTGTTTTCTATTAATAGTTAGTTAACTCAGAAAGCATAGTAGTGGAACCCTTTTTTTTTTTTGCCCAATTTGTGTCGTGTATCGCTTAGGAGCAGCAGCTTCGTGGTTTCTGATGGCTAGTGTTTCAGGATTTGTGTCTTTGATTGATTATTACAAAGCTTTTATGATGTTAGCAATGATGCTTGTTACAAGGAGTTTTGAGCTTGTTTACCGTTTGCAGTGGTCAATATTGATTGTTCCCTTAACCAGCTTACCTTTTATACAATCACATAAATAGCTAATTTGCGAGCATTCAACTTCGACAGGTGAGTAAGTTATGCTTGCAGTTGTTCCAAGTGTTTGTAGTATGTTGCTTTGTGCAGTTTCAAGTATGCATGCGTGTCTTTATTAAAAAAATAAAAAAATGCATGTGTGTTACATTGGGTTGTTATTGGATCTCAAAAGATCCTATACGTATTCACTAAAGGGAATATCACTGAAAACTGTGGTGTAATGATCAGTCAGGATGGTTCTGTCTGCAATGTCGGTCCTCCTGAAAAGAAGCTGTATGAATAGTTGTTCTGTACGGTAGGGACGTAGTGGCCTTATTTTTTCTATGCTTTTAAGTGGGCACCTTTTCTTTTTCATATTTGTTCTTATTACATGAATTATTCCCCTGCAGGTCTTCCTATGAGTTGGTGACTGGAGTTTGGTAAATTAAGGATGGAGCTTACCCTTACATTTCTTGTATTCACTTCTTTGCTCTCTTTTGGCGTGCCTGATTCCCAAGGTAATTCACTAATTAAATTATAAATGATATGAGCATGATTATTAGTCCAACCAAGGTCGAGTTCAGGTCCTCTGGTCGTATTGACACCTTCAGAGTTCCCTCTTTCATACATACACAGCCAGTTACCTCTCAGAACAACCCATCATTCCCTTCGTCTGTAAAAATATTTTTTTTTCCGCATGTGCATATGCATGTATTTGGGTGAGTTGTGGGTGCACGAGGCTATATTTTGCTACTCTTGCGGTGGTTTTTTGTAGCCTTTTTTTATTAATTGAAAATTCACCAGTGACTTATTTGACTTGTTGGAAGATGGCGATGTCTCATTTTTTCTTTTCTTTTTTTTTGGTTTCTTAGGAGTGGCACTGTATGCATTGAGAACGTCGCTGAATGCTTCTGCTAATCAACTGTCTGATTGGAATCCCATTCTAGTCAACCCTTGCACCTGGTCAAATGTTATTTGCGATTCAAATAACAATGTTACGTCAGTGTGAGTCTCTCTGATGCATCTGCTCTTCCTGAATTTAGCTTTGGAACATCTGTACTGCTATATTATAAGCCATATCTTGTACTGACAGACTTTGGTTTGGATGTTATTATACACAGGACTTTGTCATCCATGGGATTTTCCGGCATCATAACTCCTGAAATTGGAACCATTACGACTCTCAGAAGTCTGTATGTGGAAGTTTATCTTGCAGTCTTGAGTTGTTTAGAAATAGTGTCTGCATCTGCATAGCTAGTTTGGGACTAGAGAGTTGGTTGTTTGGGACTAGATTGCATCAGTTCAAGTAATCTAGATCTCCATTAATTCTATTATTTTATATCCTCTATACTCTTCAGAATCTCCCTCCGGGGTAAAAAACTGGCTATTTCTTGTTTGGGCCTAATGCACTGCCATCACAACGTTGTTGTGAGCTCCTATGTAGTTATGATCAATAATTTAGAGTGCAGCACGTGGTACTAATTTGGCCTATAAGTCTCCAAGTTAAGAACATAACTCGCAAGTGTTTCATGACTGCTGGAAACTCTTTGCATTCAATCTAGCAACTCTTGTTTATTCCACTTCCTATGCCACGCCTTCCTTTTTTTCTACTTGCAATATTAAGTATGATACTGATGAGTACTATTCAATATTCATAACGCATGCCTAGTTAGTTTTGTTTAGGAAGGGGAAACCGAATAAAATGTTTTCAACACTTACAACCACTTTTAGTTGTTAGACGATGCTAGAGCTATACTAATACGACCACCCCGTTAGATATCCATAAAAGCTTGATAAGACACATTTATTGCCCTGTTCTTCCAAAACCTACCATGTTTAACTTCTGTTTTGGTGAATTTCTTCAAGTCTTCAGATTTTGTAGCTATGTACTTGGTACTAACTCATTCTAACTGGATATCCACTCAATTAATTGTTTTGTATCACTTGAAACTTTATTCAAATAAGGTTCCTATGGTGCTTCATGCTAGTGAAGTACCATCTATAAGATTTTCAAACTGGTTGGTTTGGATGTGAGAAGGATCATACCTTGAGAATGTGATGCAGTAA
>JAOVYX010013649.1:0-32235 GCA_035668315.1 Drosera spatulata
GGGGGTGAGATGGTGAGTGGAGGTGATGGCGAAGGTGGTGGTGATGGTACGAAGGTGATGGTGGCCGAGGTGGTTGTGATGTCGTTGGTGGTGGCGACGAGGCGTGGCTGTGATGGTTTTAGGTATTAGGTTTCTGCACAGGGAGAAAAAAAAGTGAGGAAAAAAAGGAAAGGAAAGTGGAGAGAAATGAGTGTATCTCAGTATATTTTGATGTGATGTAAATGTACTTATGCAGAGCAATAATGAAGGGGAAAAAGGAGTTGTCAGGGGAAAATTGCGTTTGAGGAAAATAAGCTGTTAGACGCCAACGTTGTATACATACGATCTGTATATCAGACTGTTTATCCCGATTCCCTAGTTTCTATATTGTCCCGATTTTTTTATTATTTATTAATGATACGTATGACGTCACTGCCACTGGGCCAACACCTCAACTAGGAAAAAACTATACTTTCGGACTTAATCATAACAATTAAGCTAAGTTCACTTTTACATCATTAGTTTTGAAACTTTTTATGCACCTAATCATATCTCAGAATATCACCTTTGTAGCGAAATTTACATCTCCTTCTAAAATCATAGTACCTTTCGCACATAACCTACATCTAGCATCAAATCTTAGGTCACACTTCTCCTTCAAGTCTTGCTCATGTAACAAAGAGAATAAGAAAGATACAGAAAAATAATAACCGTGAGCTATAGGATCTCAATAACGTATCGGTCTCCTTATCAGGGGTTACACGAGAGAAGAAGATAATAAAAGAAAAGAGAAATGATCACTTGGATCCTTTGTTCCAGCACTCTAGAATTACCATGTCAATCAGACATTCACAATTATCATCACAAGCATATCAATGATTCATTCTAGTCACATAAGTACACTTAACACCACATAACAGTGCTCGAAACATAATATGCGTCCATCGACACTTCAGACATTATCGACGTCATTTACTACCGTCATTCCCTTTATACTAATAACAGTCAAGACCTCCATATTAAACAAACTGAGAGAATGACATTATGACACGACAGATCCTCAGTCCAAGTCTCACGCATTGCTACACTCAACAATTCACTCAAAATTTTGTTATACTTACCATCATGTCAATCCCACAAAGACGACAAACAATAGATATCCTCAATGTTATAATTGTGTCTTTGACGATACTTATTTGATTTCATAGATAAATTTTGTTCAGCTTTAGTAAAAGGGACATCCGCGAAAGAAGATCAACCAAATCGGATCGTAGGGTCTACTGCAATGAGATACCCTTATACCAAAAAGTCGATGAAAGAATGTCACCATCAGATCACCGTATAACACATGCAACAGACACAATACTCTTTGTATTTTATACCACGGAGTTATCTCACCAATTATGGATTTATACTTTTTTTCACATATTCATCTTTATTATACAAGCAAATAAGGCATAAAACACATCATGCAACAACACTCCACGACACTCAGTATTTAGTACACAGCACACAACAGTTACAGTTAATATTTTACGTCAGCCATATTTAGTGACTACGTCTAAAGATTCCAATGTATATTATTATACTCACGGTATAATAAATTGCATCGTCACACACAATAAATTTAAACGTTATCTTTTATCACAGTTCTTCACATGCATATGCTCAGTCTTGTCCTTAAATGATAACGAGCAGTGTCTCCAAATCCTATAATATAATAGGATACGCGTATTAAGACACACCTTTGTGAATGATTATTCACGTTATGGAGTTAAACATATTTGTTCACACTTTTTTAAAAACTGTCATAGTAATATTACGTGGTGGTGCAAGACTTTGTGAAAAGTTTTTGATACTTATTTTGATAGTCAATGATGATGATTTTATGTATTTATCATCATTAGAAGTGTTTGTGAACATTTGGAGTTGTTTCGGGGTCAAAATGGGTCATTCTTGAATTCTGCTCAATATGACCCTTCGACGCGTTTAAATCTATAATTTCTCGTATACAGCTCCAAAAATTATTTCGTAAAATTTTACATAAATTAGACTTCATAATATTTCCATCAAATTGAAGTTTTTATCATGTAACCTTACCAATAATAGCAGTTTATTCGTTTAATTTTATATTTTTTGTTAGATCAGATAATTTGACCTTTCTTCAGTAATCAACTCATAACTCCTTAAATACAGCTCCAAATCTGGATTTTTAAATTGTTATGAAAATTAGACTTCAAGACCTTTTCATTAATATAAAGCTAGTTTTCTAAATCTTTCTTTGTAATTTCAGATCAAGTCACAAATTGATCCTTATAACCAGTTTTTATAGATTAATATATCTGTACATTTTGATTTATATCTTGAGATTCACAGCTATAAATCATAATCTATCAATTTTATCAGAAATTAGACATGTGAGGATTCAACATATATTAAAATCAAAATTTATCACAAAGCCTATGATTTTTTACAAAATTTATAAACAAGATGATCACCTTTTGAAATATCCTCGTCGTCTTATACTCTAACTTCTCCTCTTCTCCTCAAACTCTCTATCTTCTCTTCTCTTGCTTATCTCTTCTCTTGCATAACAAGAAGTATTTTTATGTTTATAAGAAGTTTTTCAAAAAGAAGAGACCTTGTATTTAGAGAAAACTAAATCAATTAAAATAGTTTAAGTGGATAATTATTGGATATTTAGTGAGTAATTGATTGGTAAATAATTTAATTTAGATGGAGTAGAAATTAACATAAAGAAAAATAAATACCAAAATTAGGTTTACGTTACTTTCGTATAAATACTATATTTTTGTGTTAAGATCGTATTTTCTTGTATTTACGTATTAGGGTTGTATTTCATTCATAATTTACAATATTTTCTTATTATATCGTCAAATAAGTCTTTTAACCCTGTAAAATAAATTATAACATATTTAAAATTCACATTACTTATCCCGAAACTAAATTTTACGAAATTTTTCGGGTTCTTATCATATTTTTGACATGATTTTGACAAACGAATTTTCTAACTCCGTTGTATAAATTACGACGTTCAGTAATATATTGTTTTTGCTATTTACTGAGACAATAGTTTATCGTGAAAATTTCGGGGTATTACAGTTTCATAATATTAGTTTCTCGATAATTAATTCGTATCAACTTAATTATCTCACAAATACTGATATCATATTCCATATAATAATCTAAATTTTATGGAATCAAAATAGTTAGCCCTAATATACAACATTTATAGCATTATAACGTTACGCTATACCTATTGTTACCTTTATTCGTGGGATATAACGTTATTCATTTGCTATTTTTATTTGGGCTGTATAACGTCACTCGTTATGTTATAATGTTATAACGTTATTCATTTGTTACTTTTATTCGGGGATTATGACATTATTCGTTCGTAATAATTATTCGCGTGTTCATTTTATACGTACTATATGTATACGTTATAACGAAATTATAACGTACTTTATATATTTAAATTACGAAATTTTAAGGTATTATGATTTCTCTCATTCGATAACGGAGTATCCACCCCTACAACATACTGCCCACTCCAACAACGTACTATATGTTCTAGTGGCACACTGTTGACTCCGACACCGGGCGAATTATCCGTTTGGGCGACGTATGATCGACCCCAACGACGTACTATAGGTTCCGAGAACGGATGTACCGTCGGTACATCCTAGCTATAGGTTCTGAAGATGTGAAGATTATATATATCCTTTTTGTGATTAAAATAGCTAGGATTAGAATCTGTAAGTTGATTTTAAATCAGATATGTTCCTCATATGAATAGATATGATTAGTGTGTGAATTATGATTGTGAATTAATTGGTAAAAAAAACTTGACTATAACTAATTGATAAATAAGATTGAAAAAAATGATCAAATAATAATTCTTTCTAATATTTAATTTGTAAAATTTTTGATAAATAATATGATTCAAATCAAATACTACTTTATCACAATTGTACTATATCCCTTATATTGTGCGATCAACATTCTTTTTCTTTTATCCCATGCACTACTACACGAGCTGATAAACTAATATATTTCTATTTTCATTACTCTAAAATATTACTTAAAACTATAAGTTTTCAATAAATATTATAAAAATATATATATTAAAAAATAATTCCCCAGACATACCATTTTCAATCCACTTCCCCCATCGCTCTTTCCTCCTCGCATTCCATCTTCAATTCGAGGCAACCCCGTCACTGTTACCTCCATCGTCGGCCACCGCCCTCGCCAAACTCCCCTGCTATCCCGACGCCCTCTGCGACCTCGATGACCACGACTCACCTTCCTATCGCTTGGAATCCTACCTGAAAACCATGGGACGTTTGTGCTTTCTCCCTGAGTTCGACATGGGGAGTTGTCTTGATTCTACGCCTTTGCCCGCGAGTACACTGGTTGTGGGGAGGGGAATGACGGTGTCGGAGAGCGAATAGGTCGATTAGGGTTTCAAATTTGGGTGGAGAAATTGAGGAGATGTGAAGAGCACAAGGATGATGATGAAGATTTGGTCGATGGTTAGATCAAAGATGGATAATCAGGAAGATGAGAAGAGAGGATTATTTGGAGCTTTCGCCTCTGCAGTGGATTGTGTCACTTTTGATTTTGTTTTTGGTTTTGCCTGTTTCTTATCATGTACCAATGACTTACGATTGTTAACTTTTATTCTCGTGGGTACTGTAAATCAAAGTTTGATAAGCTTGTTTCCACTATTAATCTATACATCATATGGTAATCGAGCGCGTAAGGTTCTATTGTTGCACGGACAATAATCGCATCAATAAGTATATGCCTACATGATCCACCATCTACAATTGCCAACTATTTGCATCAGTTGATGATGAACAAACTACAAAAGCGAAGTTGATCGAAGTCGCCTCTCTCAATGTTTCATGTTCCATGTGCTTCATTGTTGCTTCTTATTGTAGCGTCAAACGTTGAAAGAAAGTTGTTCTGGTTGTCAAAACTAGATCAAGAAATCATCGAGAGAAGTGAGAAAGTTTTTTATTGGATTATGGAGTATTTTTGTTAACTACCGCTCTATTTTTTTTTCCCTCTAAGGTTCTTTATTTTATTTTATTCAGGCATTTTGTTTTATTTTTTTTCAGATGCTTTGTTTTGATTTTGTTCAGACGTTTTGTTTCTTTTTTTTCAGGTGCACTCTTTCATTTTAATTTGTTCATGCGCTCTATTTTATTTTAACTGTCATCCTGTTTCATTTTAACCTGTCACCCTATTTCATTTAAACTTATCACACTGTTTCATTTAAACCTGTCACTCTATTTCATTTGAACCTATCATCTTGTTTCATTTTAACTGTCACCCTGTTTCATTTTTACCTGTCACCCTATTTCATTTAAACTTATCACACTGTTTCATTTAAATCTGTCACTCTGTTTCATTTAAACCTTTCATCCTGTTTCATTTTAATCTGTCACCCTATTTCATTTAAACTTATCACACTGTTTCATTTAAATATGTCACTCTGTTTCATTTAAATCTTTCATTCTGTTGCATTTAAACTTATCGCAGTGTTTCATTTAAATCTGTCACTCTGTTTCATTTAAACCTTTCATCCTGTTTCATTTTAATCTGTCACCCTATTTTATTTAAACTTATCACGCTGTTTCATTTAAATATGTCACTCTGTTTCATTTAAATCTTTCATCCTGTTTCATTTAAACTGTCACCCTATTTCATTTAAACATCTCACCCTGTTTCCTTTTAATCTGTCATTCTGTTTTATTTTAATCTGTCATTCATTTTAACGTCAGATTCCAACAAAGATTGAAAAAAAGAAAAAGAAAAGCACACACTTTGTTTAAATTTAAATTGTCACCATGCAACTGAATTTGAGTCTCAAAATAAATAGAGCAGAACATGCCGATGTCAGCAGGAGTTGGGACACAAGCTCGACATTTGTACACTGGAAAAACGTCAAATGCAGACTTGTACACTAACAAATATGCTTCATCTTTGACTTCATAAGAATAAAATCACATTTGATTTTTTTATATAAAAAAATACACAATACTAACTCCTAGGAAAACAATAAAACATGTTAACAGAAACAAACGATCAAAACATTTTGTTACTGTGTAAACATCTTGTTGACTATCTGATGAATTGATCAATTTGAAGGTGGGATTGAGAGAAAAAATAAACTTCGATGATGGCACAAATTCTAGAGTCTTTGAGAGATGATGACATAAATTCTGGTGTTTTTGAGAGGTGGTGGTTGACGACAGATGTGCCAAAGGTGGTGGTGGATGGCGATGGAGGTAGACAAAGATGATGGTGGTCGATCACAAAAAGAGTGGACTGATGGTGCTGGTGGAGGGAGAAGAAAAATAGGAGGAGGATGACGACGAGGGAGATCAGAGAGTTTTTGGGTGAGAGTTAATCCTATGCAGTAGTTATTTTTGATTTTATTTGTTTTTGAAATTAAGATTTTGTGTGTATTTTTTTGGAATTTTTTTTAAGTGTTTGTATTTTCAGGTGATTTTTCATATTTTCAAAAGCATTTAATTTTAAAAATTATTAAATTAAGAAAAAAAGAGTGTGTGATAAATATGTCTAGTAAAAATATATAGTTGAGATTAAATAGTGAAAAATGAATTATAAAGATTAAAATATAGCATTTTAATCTCAACTTTTGATTTGCGTTTTTTTAATCTTCATTATTTATTTATTATTAAACACATCCATATACACACACTCTCTAAATCCTAAATTGACATGGGATACATCTGCCTTAGTCACGAACCCCAAAAGAAATTCTATATATAATTTTTTTATCAAATCTTATAAAAATCAACAAATACATGAATATTCGTTCTGAATTATACCGTTTAAATTAAATTAGGATCGAGTAGGTTCTACTAACCCTAATCAAAACAAACGAAACCTAACCCTAACAAACAAAACCCTCTGAAAAATCCCAAATTTCTGCACCCATCGACTCACTTCAATCAACAGAGCAAAAACGCATCTTGCACGCCTTCAAATCCTATCATGTAACAGGTGAATCGACGAATCAAACCCAAAAGCCTAACCAAAACCCCAAATCTCGACATGGGTAGATCCTCAATTCCCTTCTAAATCATCCGTTTTTGTCTCTTTGATTTCAGGGTTCAGGATCGGAGACTGAGGTGACATGGGAAGATCAGCAGAATATAAACAGAATTGGAAGACTCAACACCCGGTTTCATGAACTTGAGGATGAGATCAAAGTCGCCAAGGTTGGGTTTTACCGGGCTGTACATGTAGTAATTTATGACTACTACATGACTTTTGCTTAATTTTTGGTATTTTTTTTTGGGAACCCTAATTGATTCTAGGGAGATTGTGTTGGGTTATGGTTTTTTTTTGGTCAAGTTTGAGGGGTGTTTGGAGATTTTTGTGAATGAATGTAAAAATGTAGGGAGTTGGATTCTGTTGTTTAGGGAAATGGGAGTGTGTGGGGGAAAGGAAGTCATGATATGTTTATGTGGCGCGGGGTTCATGTCTTCGTTTAATCAGTTAGACCATGTATATGGCTACGGCCTTGTCGTGTGCACAACAAGATGACATGCTACCATCTTATGTATTAGGTATACAGAAATCGGTCGTGCTTGTTCTTGCTAGATCCTTGGTTAGTGTTCGGCTGTTTGCCTCACCTCATCGTCTATGGAGATGGATGAGCACTCCAATGCGCTTAGCTAGCTACTCCAATCTTTCCCAAATGATTCAGGTTTCAAAGGTGCAGGGTGGATTCTTGTATGAATTTTATCGTGTTAGAATGTGATTTGGGATAGAATTGTCCGAGGAGTTCTTTCGAATAGAATTGAAGAAATACCACCTAACATCTTGGGACTTGCTTTCTGTGCTTTATAGATTACTGGCACATGACTGAAGAATTTTAAGAAAGGAAGTAATTTCCATGCTCTAAGAGTGCTTCATGTTGCTTAGAGGCCTTCAAAGCAACAAGTATAGAATTTCTATACTTGTCAGATTCAGTTCATCTATTGTACTATGTAGACTGATGCATTACTTTTACGGGGGATGCTGTCTCCAACTCCTAAACTTGAGATTCAGTTAGTTCCACTCTGAGCTTTCCACCTTTCCGTGGCAACCCTTCATTTTATTTCAATTACTACAGAATCCTCCTCTCTCCTTCTGCATCGATTTGTTTTTCTCTTTCTTCATATTCTTTCCTGATATAAGATGCTTATAAGTTGAACAAATTTATATTACTTGGTTTAGTTGAGGATGGTTCATACCATGGTTCACTTGAATCATTTTCGTCTATATGGGTTCATATTGATTGATTGTTACAAATTGTGACCTAGTGACAACTTCCCGATTCCATTGGGTAATGATAGATTCATAGCTTAGTACACTACAGGAATATGCATCGATCTTTCCTCCCTTGTCTGGGGGCAAGTTTGTGGAAGAGTTAGACCCCTTGATGTGAACTGCATGATTTGCCATATTTATGTATGTGTCTTCAGTTTTCAGATTTAGGAAGTTGAATGCGGTCAGAGTATCTTAATGAAGCACTGTTCTAGCTAGTAGCTACAGTAGTTTAATGATTAGGAATTTTCTCAGTCTCTTGTTAATTAAGCTGTTCATGGCTGAAGATAGTTCTAAAAGATACAACCTCAAACTGTTCTGGGAAAGTTTCACTATCAGACTTTTAAGTGCAGACGCAGACAATGACGCTCTTTCTGTTGGAAGTATGAACTTGTTCTGCTCCTTGAGATATGTAATAATATGTTGGATCATGAATGGTTTGGTTAGGCACTTAATTTAAGGTCATGGGAGTTTGTGAATATAATATTGGGCTATACTCATCTTGTCTAGGTTGATAACTATGTATTGTTGTCCAACATTTAAGTTTGCTTCCGCAACTTGTTGAGTTGAATAATGTTTTTTTTTTCTGTCATTAGGCTTCCTAAATGAAGCTCGGTTGGCCTGTGTCTGCAGGACCTATGTTCAAGTTTCCCTTGGCACCTTTAGGTCTCTGCTACAAGCTCATGTAATCTCTGTGCTTTGCGCTGGATGTGTTCATTTGATCTTATTAACTTAAAATTGCTTGTTGCTCTACTCATCCATTTATCTAGTTCAATCGACTAGGTTAACATTTGATGAACTTCTCTCCAGGAGACCTGAATTTTTTTTTTTTGCAATTTTGTCTCTTCTCTCCAGGAAGCAAGCGAGAGTCTGGAGGATGCTGAGAACTTACTTATCTTAACGGATGAGGAAACAATCCGGTTTCAGATAGGAGAGGTGTTCGCTCATGTTTCCAAGGAAGAGGTAGAGTCTCGGTTAGAGAAGATGAAAGAGGTAACCAGCAAGAACCTGGAGAAACTCGAAGAGGAGAAAGAATCAGTTCTTGCATAAATGGCCGAGCTGAAGAAAATACTGTATGGGAAGTTCAAGGACTCGATCAACCTAGAGGAGGATTAATTTTGTTCGATGATCGAGGAGGATTAGCATCTTGTGATGATCAGAGGAGGATTAGCGTTTGTGATGATCTTCTTTGTCAAGTTCAGTCCTTGGTAGTATTATTTCGGGCTTAGGAGTTGTACCATTTTTTAGTCTGTTTTACGCAAATGGTTTGTCATTACGTTTTCAAACCACTTGACGGCAGAAGCTAGATCCAGATGAAAACACATTATTGTTGTAACTTGATTATCAAAAATGTTCTCAATGGTTAAGAAAAACGTGCTTCGTCATATCCATGGTTAAAAACAAGTTTTTGTCGACATAAATTCAGCATCCTTCTTAGAACATCTCTTTTCCCAGAAGAAATTTTGTGAGTAATGAACCATTCGATTGCCGGTGCATGTATAATCCATCATTGATGCTCCACTTCACGAGATGGCTACTTGTATTACCAAAGAGCTGATTCAACTCACCAAATCTTTGAGCCACCTACAATTGACAACAGTAGAAGAATTCGTCGTGCTCGATTCTCTATAAATACTGTTTAGTCCTTCACACGGAATCATCACTCGAATTGTCCTTCAGCCTCTGTCTGTAGCGATCGATAGACTTCTTCGTAGCAACAGTGTCGTCGTTCCTGCAGATGATTGCTTCTGTATTTGGGGCTGTTGCGACTATGTTGGCACCAATTCCCGTAGTTGGTCCGATCGCTGGAGGTGTTGCTGTTCTTACTGCTGTGGCCACTGGAGCTGCTCTGTCACCTGAACTAGTTCAACTCGCGCTTCAGATACTAAACCCTCTGAGATCATTGCAACAGTAGTCAAGTTTGTTTAGTTTGGTTCTTGCTATGGTTGATTTGTGGTTCATTCACCCTGAGAATAATAAAGCATGTCCCATTTAAATGAATTTGTCCCAATTGATGTTATCTTGGGATCATTCCGTGTTAAGATGAAGTATCATGATTCATGCAACACTATCATAGGAGCGATGGCATCTCGATCAACAATTCGTTTATTAACATTTATGATCGAGAACATGAACATGAATTTATTAACAGAAATTGTTGATCATTCCAATAGCCGCTGTTGTTATCAACACAAAGCTGAACATGAACAGCTTCGCATTCTGCTGCAGCTGGAGAACATTTATTAACACAAAGTTACCTGCTATGTAAGCACTGAAAATTCAATTAAAATCTATGATTTAATATATTATGAGTATTTTGATGGTCAATTTAGGTTTATATCATCCTAATATATATCATCAAGAAAAACAAAATCATCATAGTAATACTCCCCCGTCCCGCGAAAGTTACAATATTTTAATTCGAATCGCGAATTTATATATGTGTTGAATTTGTATTGAATAATATTAAAAATATGATTTAGTGTAGCAGTTGTGAAAGAAATTAGTGGGTGTATTCTAACTGATTTGATGTTATTTCTTACCAAATTAGAAAACGTTATAATTTTCATGGGACGGAGGGAATTGATTTTATTTCTTTTTTTTTTTTTTTTAAATTGCATTCCACTCCAAAACATAGTTTTGTTACAAACTTTAGCCCAAACTCTCCATCTGGCAAGATTGGTTCCATTGATACTTAAACCAAACTACCCGTGTAAGCCCACGACGGATCAAACCCAAGTGTGAGAAACAGGATGAGCAGCCGCCTTCGCACCTTTGAACCAATACATCAACATCATACATCATATTACTCAACAGTACAACAACACAAATCCAACTAGATAACAAACTACTTCAGCAAATAAGCATCCTGGAGCACCTTTCTTCCTAGATCTTCAGCAGTCCTTCTTTGACTACAAAATACCCTGCTATTCCTCTCATGCCATATCTCATAACATATCCTGCAACTACACTTCTTCTCCTTCGAACAAATCGTGTCTTGCCTTTAGTAACCTTCATAGCGCATTCACTTATCCATCCCAATCCTTACTGCTCATCCTCATACGAACATCATTAGCAATCAAGTTCCAGACCTCCTTAGAAAAAGCACACTCTAGGAAAAGATGAGTTTTGGTTTCATTACACTGAGAACATAATGCGCATCTATCATCGTCCACCACCCCCAAGCCAGAAGTTTGTCCTTCGTTCTTACTTTATTCAGCGACATCAGTCACATCAGGAAGCTATGTCATGGAGGCTAGTCCTTAGTCTAGATCAGTTTAGCCCACTGAACCTTCTGCTTCTCCTCTCTAAGTACCCTATAGCCCTGTTTCACTGTATATCCCACACTATTCCATATCCAGTGTAAACCAGCTTCATTTCACACATAAGCACAACCTCTACTGTAGTCTCTGTTGCAGGGCTTTGCTGTAGCCTCTATTGTCAGCCTCTGCTGCACCCTCGACTGTATGAGCTCTGTTGCATAGTCTTTATATACAGCCTTTCTGCAACTTCACTTGCACCAAGTACTGCAGTCAGTCTGCTACAACTCAGCTCCCGCTCAACAGTTTCTAAACCTCATCTGCTCAATCTGCTAGTGTACCTTCATCTGTACCCAGCGCTGCACTCAGTCTTCTACATTTCAGCTTGTATACTAACACTGCGGTATGGTTCCCTCACTTTACTGTCGGAAGTGGCCTTGAACACAGAAAGAATCCTAGATCATGGGAACTCTGAGACCTTTTGTTGTTGTATGTGATTGATTTTGGCATGTAAATTTTAATCCCTCTAGTAGTCTGCACCACTCAGGTCATCCGCACTCTACTGCACTTCTGTGTCCTGTTGCTTTGTTGTGCCCATCAACACTCTGCTGCATTTGTGACCCTAGTCTGTAACTACTTAACTAACTATTACATCCTAAGCATATAATACATACATAATTTCTTCCTAAGTTTTGTTCATCAATTTGTATACAAGTGGAGGGATTGCACATTCTTAACACACTCCTTTCACTTACTCATTCTTTTATACCAGCAAATAAGACATAATATAAACACACATATCACCTTATCATAACACAGAACAAGTGATAGGCAATAAGATAGGTCAGAACACATTTTATATCAAATACAATTAGTGACTACGACCAAAAATTCCAACGCAATTATTATACTCACGGTATAATAATACGCATCGCCACACACAATAAATCTAAATGTTACCTTTTATCATAATTTTTCACATACAAATGCTCAGTCTCGTCCTTAAGTGACAACGAGCAGTATCTCCGAGTCCTATAATATAATAACATACGCGTATTATGACACACCCTTGTGATTGATTGTTCACGTTATGGAGTTAAGCATATTTGTTCGTACTTCTTGAAAATCCGCCACAGTAATATTATGTGGTGGTGCCAAGGTTTGAGAATAGTGTTTGATACTTATTTTGATAGTTCATGATAATGATTTTATGTATTTATCATCATTAGAAGTGTTTGTGAATAGGAGTTGTTTTGGGGTCAAAATGGTTCATTTCTGGATTCTATCCAACATGACCATTCGACACGTTTAAATCTATAACTTCTCGTATATAGCTCTAAAAATTATTTCGTAAAAATTTTACATGAACTAGACTCTGTAATGTTTTTATAAAATCAAAGTTTTCATCATTAAACCTTACCAATAATAGAATTATATTTGTTCAAGTTTATATTTTCTGCTACATCAGATAGTTTGACTTTTCTTCACTAATCAGTTCATAAATTCTTGCATACAACTCTAAATCTAGATTTTTAAACTGTTATGAAAATTAGACTTCAAGGGCTTTCCATTGATATAAGGCTTGTTGTTTAATTATTTCTATGTAATTCCATATCAAGTCACAAAGTGATCCCTGAAATCAATTTTTACAGATTAATATATCCTTACGTTTTGATTTATATCTTCAGATTCACAACTGCAAATCATGATCTATCAATTTTATCAGAAAATAGACATGTGAGGATTTATATACATTTATCACAAAGTCTATGAATTTTCATAAAATTTTTAAACAAGATGATCACTTTCTCTTATTAATGATGAAGGATCCTCGTCGTCTTGTTACCCTAACTTTTTCTTTTTCATCGCAAACTCTCCTTCTTCTCTTCTCATACTTATCTCTTCTCCTATATAACAAGGAGTGTTTTTATGTTTGTATGAAGTTTTTCAAGAAAAAGAGAGATTGTATTTATAAAAAACTAAATCAATTAAAATTATTTAGTGAATAATTAATGGATATTTAGCTGATAATTAATTTAATTTAAGTGGAGAAGAAATTGACATAAAGAAAAATAAGTGCCAAAATTAGGTTTTGGTCATTTTCGTATAAACATGATATTTTCGTATTAAGATTTTATTTCCTGCTATTTGCGTATTAGGGTTGCATTTCATTCATATTTTTCATTCTTTTCTTATTATATCATGAAACAAGCATTTTAACCACGCAAAATAAATTATAACATACGATTATTTACTATTCACGTTATTTATCGTGAAATTAAATTTTAAGAAATTTTTCGAATCCTTACTATATTTTTGTCATGATTTTTTATAAACGAATTTTATAATTTTATTGTATCAATAATATACCGTTTTTGTTATTATTTAAGAAAATAAATTATCTCAAAAAAATTGTGGATGTTTACATGGAGTTTAGTCCCTACGCACGGATTTATCACTCGAACTATCCTACGGTCTCTGGGTCACGATCGTCAGACTTCTTTGTAGCAACAATGCCGTCATTCCTGCAGATGATCGCTTCTGTTATCGGTGCTGTAGCTAATATGTTGGGACCGATCCCTGTTGTTGGTCCGATTGCTAATGGTGTGGCTCTTGTGGCTGCTGCAGTCACTGGTCTGTTGCCAGTGCTGATTCAACTGACGCTTACAAGAGAAGTTGAGCTTGTCTGGCTTGGTTCATGCAATGGTTGCATACTTGCATTGGTGGTTTCATCTCGACTTCTTTGATCTTTTGCCTCGAGAATAACAAAGCATGTCCCATTTAAGTGATATTTGTTCCAATTGATGTTATCTTTATATCACTCCATGCCAGATGAGGTATCATGATTGTAGCTTGCAAGATGAAGTATCATGCTTCATGCAAAACACTATCTTAGGAGCGATGGCATCTCGATCAACAATTCATCCAAGGTTTCCAATAGCTGCTGTTATTCTCAACACAAATCTGAATATGAACAGGTTCGCATTCTGCTGCAGTTGGAGAACATATATTAACACAAAGCTACCACCCGGTCCTTTAGCACTGAAAACTTAATATTTGTTTGTTTAATATTATCTTTTTCGTCTCATGAAAAATACAACGTTATATCATCATTGTATTATTCAACATGTATTTTGAGAAGATTCGTTATTCCTCTTATGACGTAAGAAAATTACGTCACTGGTTTAGGATTGAAATATATAACTTAAATTATCATTACTATTTCACTATAATTTTATGTCGAACGATATTTGATCGTCTAGCAGACAATTCGTAGGTTAAATAACTTTATCGCTGACCTAAACGAACATAGTGTTTTTTATGGGACGGAAGAAGTATAATTTAAAATCTACGATTTAACAATATAAGTATTTTGCTTGTCAATTTAGGTTATATCATCCTGAAATCTATTATAAAGAAAAATAAAATCATCATAATGATTCTAATTTTTTTCTATAAAATAAACATTACAAATGTCCGAGGGTGTTTGAATTTCTTCATGCTTTAATTTTCTTTTGGAATAAAAAGTTTATTCTTACAAGGATATAGAATGACTACATCATTTCTTTCGAAACATTGCAACCATATGATCCACCCAATAACCCCAGATCACAAGCACTTCGATGTGCGAACCACGAGTGCACGATCTTCATATTTTTTCTAATATTCTATTAATATATTTTGATCAAATCATAATTTACAATAAAACTTGATTATAAATCTAAAATTATGATTTATTTGTCCATCAAAGTGTATAACTTCATCAATGTTGAGATGAAACAACTAATTATATCATTCTCCTTCTATATTATATTAATTACAACATATATGTATATTATATTATTCTATATGTATGAATATAAGTCTCGTTTTCATATCAAATCGCATCTGATCTTCCTGTAACACTACTACGTTGAAATACGTAACTTACACAACCATTGATGTTTCATAACATATTTATAAAAAACAACGTTTGAGCTTTATTGTATATATATCAAACTTTATATCAACATATGTGTAGAGTCAAAACCTTTTAATATTTTTGAGACGGAGGGAGTAATATTTTCTATATTTGAATATATTTGAAGCAATCCAACCGCATCCCACATCATCAATAAACAAAAAAGTGGATGTGTATACATTCTGTGTTACAGACTGAACAACAACCAACTAGTTAAAGGTCATAAATGTTCATCCCTAATTCTCCATATTGATCAAAGATAACACTTGCCACAATCTCGATGAAATTTTCCCAAACCTTCATTAAGCATATAATGCGCATGATTAAACCAACCCTATCAAAGTCTCGAAAGATCCATATGACAAAGAGATAAATGCCCTTACACCGAATTTCTAACTTTGAACTTGTAACGCACATAAATCGTCTAATATATCCCGAAGATCTTTATTCATATGTGATTATTAGGATTCCAGCTCGTAACATAGCCTTTGGTCTTGAGACATAAACACCATGAAAGCCGGTGCAGAGTAATCAGGTTGCTAAATAGACTTTGACTTTGGCCTAAATAATTCATGTCAAGTTCAAATTAAGGAACTCTAATTCTCAAATCGTAAACCCAATTCTTCTGTTATCAGAACCTCCTCAAAATAACCTCTCAAACATACCATCAAAACCAGGAACACAAAATTATCCCATTTGAATAAGAAAGCCTCTTAGGGTTTCCTGGGAAGAGAAAATACCCTTGAGGGGGCGGAAATGGCGGCTTGGTGCGTTCGGTGAACCTAGTCAGTATGGATCTCAATAGCGCTGATGGGGCGAATGGCTTCCAGCACGGTTTGGAAAAGCGTACTAGAGAGTTGGAAGGGTAGCTGCGTCTCACGGAGAAGGAGAAAGAGACGGTGAATCTTGGGGCTGGGGAAGTTCATGAGGAGGACGAATTTGCAGATAGGAAAATGGTTGCGAAATTGACGTCGCATCGAAGTATTTCCATTGAAGTCATTCGGGCTGCAGTGGTCAAGGTCCGGGCTGTTCAAGGAAGCATGGAGTGTAAATCAATGGGGGCCAATACCTTCATGTTCAAATTCCAGCGTCGAACGGATCTGCTTAGGGTGTTGAACGGAGATCCTCTGCACTATAAGAATAATCTCAGAGTCATGTGTCAATATGAGGCGACGAAGAGGTTAAGCGACTATCCTTTTGACAAAGTGCCGATATAGATCCAGTGTGGCAACCTTCCTTTGGGAAGCATGAGACAAGAGGTAGCACAAGCGATTGGTGGGAAAGTGGGATGAATGCTAGAGGTCGATGTTGACGAAAAGGGAGAGGCTAAGGGTGCTACTCTACGTGTCAAAGTGGAACTGGACATCAAACGTCCTCTAGTACGAGGGTCCATGGTGATGCTGAGGAACGGCTCAAAGGTTTGGATCCCAGTCAGTTACGAAAGGTTGCCTCATTTTTACTTTCGACGTGGGGTCATTGGCCATAAAATGGTGGATTGTGCTGTAGTCCAAAGTGGCAACCGGATAAAGAGAAAGGGTTAGTTGAAGTTTTTTCAGTATGGGTCTTGGCTTTGTGCGATCCAACCCAGAAGAGCTAATTTCGGGTTCGTTAAGGTCCGCGTGGAGGTTGCAACTGAGAGCGGGAGGTCAGGTTCCCCTGGCCGGAGTAGCACGACAAGAACCAGAAAAGATGAAGAGAATCAAACAGGTCGGTCAAAATGGCTCTTCTGTGGCATTGTCAAGACTTGGGGAACGCCTCCACAGTTGGGTCGCTCAAGGCCTTACTTGGTGGGCATGAATCCTCCCTCCTTGTCTTCTTGTCCGAGACAAGATTGCGAAAATCGGATGTAGATTGGTTGAAGAGGAACGGTGGTGGTTTGAACCATAATTTCATAGATGTGAACATTAAAGCTTGTGAACGGTGGCCCTAATGGCGTTTTATAGGTTTTTATGGCAAACCGATTGCTGCTCGTAGAAGGGAGGTCTGGGATCTTCTTGTTCGACTGGGGGATAAATCATCCATGTCTTGGTTGTGCGGTGGCGACTTCAATGAAATACTCTCGAATTCTGAGGAGGAGGGAGGACGTATTAGGGAGCCTAGATTGATAGCGGACTTCTAGAGTACACTGGAAGCCTGTGGTTTAAAAGATCTGGGTTTTGTTGGACCGGTCTTTACATGGGGAAGAAGAGTTCGAGGGGGCAGTTGGGTAAGGGAAATCATTTTATCAACTAATAGTGGCCAATTCGACGTATTAGACAACTACATCCCTCTTGCCTCAGCCGTAACCACGATGTCATGGATGCATTTGTTTTCGAAAACACGGATGAGTAGTATTGTCTCTTCTTCCTCTGAGCATTTGGCGATCTCGATCAAATGGGATGGCGGTGTGCAAAGAGGGCTGGGGGTTCAGCGTGATGGGATGAGACCATTTCGGTATGAGAATACTTGGGACAAAGACCCAGAATGCACGGAATTAGTAGATAAGGCCTGGAGATTGGAGAGTCAAACTGGGATAGAACAGACGATTTCTGAGATGCTGAAAATTATGGGCATGTCACTTGCCAAATGGAGTAGAAGAAAATATAAGGCTATGCAATTGGGAATCAAGAGGAAGCATAAGGAACTTGTAGAACTCTCTCACAAGTAGATCTCAGATGAACTCATGGAGGATATTTCTCAATTGAAATCAGAAACTGATGAGTTATTGGAACGCGAAGTATCTTACTGGGCTCAGAGATCTCGGGTGCAATGGCTACGCCAGGGGGATCGAAGCACCAATTTTTTCCTTTCCAGAGCAAGTTCACATCGTCGTAGGAACATATTCATGGTTTGGAAGATAATGAAGAGAGGTAGATTTGAAAAGAGGTTAAATTAAGAGAGCTGATGAGAAACTTCTATAAAGACCTTTTTACTTCTCAGATTCACATTCCTGGAACTTTCAACTTTACCGGCTGGAAAGATAAACTGCTGCCTGAGATAGCTACAAGCCTGGAAAGGGAGTTTGTTGAGGAAGAGGTCATTGAAGCACTCAAGCAGATAGGGGTGAGTAAGGTGCCAGGACCGGATGGGATGAATGCTCAGTTTTTCAACACGCACTGGAGTGTGATTGGACAGGAGGTGATCAGGATGGTGATGAGTTATCTTTGAGGACAAGGGGATCTGACGGATATCAATGGAACCTTCATTCAACTCTGCCCGAAGATGAGGTATCCTAAAATGGTATCACGATTCCTGCCTGTCAGCCTTTCCAATGTTATATACAAGCTAATATCTAAGGTACTTGCCAACCGCCTGAGCGTTGCCCTCCCCTATGTAATCTCTTCGACGTAGGGAGCATTTTTCAAGAATCGATTAATAACGGAAAATATGATAGTGGCGTTCGAGAGTCTCCACTACTGGAAAAGGTATCTCTTTATAATGTGTGGTGAAGCTCTCTCATTCCTTTTGCATGAAGCTTGGTCCAGCTGAAAACTGGGTGGTATTAGTGTGTGCAGGTCGGCTCCATGGGTTAACCACTTGCTGTTTGCTGATGATAGCCTTATTCTTGATTGTGCTAAAGCATCAGATACCGGAGAGCTCCAGCGCATATTCCATTTGTATGAGCCAGCGTCAGGTCAAAAGATTAATCGGGAGAAATCTCTGATTTACTTCAGCCCAAATACTCCAGTTTCTGACAGACAAGCTTTTGTGAGACTTTGAGTACGAGGGAGGAAGGAAACCTTGGTACATATCTTGGTTTGCCTTAAATCTGTGATGGGTCAAAGAAGGTACTCTTTGGAGGCGTCAAAGACCATATGTGGAAGGCACTTCAGGGCTGTGACTGTAAATTGTTATCTTTTGCAGGAAAAGAGGTGCTCATCAAAGCGGTCCTACAAGTTATTCCGTCTTACATAATGTCGTGTTTTCGTCTCTCGGAGGGTGTAGTAACAGACTCGCATCGTATTTGTTCTTGATTCCTATGCGGCACTAGAGATGATGAACACCGTGTTCACTGGCTAAGCTGGATGCATCTCTGTATGCCTAAATGACACGCGACTAACAAAATAACCGTGGAGGCTCCTTAACCCCCACTCCCTTGCAGCTGAGGTTCTTAAGGCCAAGTACTGCCCGAATTCATCTATCCTCGAAGCTTCTCTGGGACATAACCCATCGTTCTTGTGGCGAAGCTTGCTGTCCACTCGATCATTGTTGATGCTTGGCTCATGTCGAAGAATTGATGCTGGTGATCAGACCCGTATATTCCTGCACCCTGGGTGCCCGGCTTGCCATCCTGTAGAGTGAGATTTGTAGGAGGTAATATTCCCTTGGATGGTCTAGTGGCAATGCTTCGAGATAATGGGGAATGGAAACGGAACCTTATTCTCAGCTCTTTCCCTGACGATATGGCAGCCAAGATCCTTGGGGTTCTAGCAAGTCTGTCACAAAGAAACGACTGGTGGTCTTGGGTCCTTGAGAGATCGGTGGTGTTCATCGTGAAGAGCGCATATAAAGCAGCCTTTGCTTTTTGTTTTTTGTAAGTTTCAAGCGACACTAACTCAGTTGCCCTATGGAGAAATATATAGAAGATAAGCATTCAACCTTGCACGAAGTTTTTCTTGTGGAGGGCCTGTCGGGGAGCCCTTCCAACTAGATCTAATCTAGTTAAACGTGGTATGGTGAACGAGAACTTATGCCCAGTCTGCGAGGACGCCCAAGAGACAACTCTGCATATATTAGGGGAATGTAGTTTTGCCCAAGAAGTTCTTAGTAGGGCTGCCTTTAACCTGATACCAGTGCAGGACCATCTTCATGTTAGGGATTGGTTAGTTACGAACCTGGCAAGGTTGAACCAGGATGAGGCAGCTGAGTTCTCAAACCTATTATCGAATATCTGGGATGCCCGTAATGCTAAACTTCATGGGAGATAAACCACATCAGCTGTGCTGATTTAGTAGTGTTCATCAAGGCAGATGACCGATCTTCGACAAGCTTGGGCCTCTAAACCCCTAGGTGCTCCAAGAATGGTCCCCCAATGAGAACCTAAATGGATGTTACCTCCGTCGGGTAGGTTCAAAGTGAATGTTGATGTGTCGACCAGATTCGCAGGGGTTACAGGTATTTTGATCATCATAAGGGACTCGATGGGTGATATTAGGTTTATTGCAGGGAGGAATTCACCTCTCTCATTGGATCCAGTTGTGGGCGAAGCTTTAGCGATTCGCTCTGGCTTCTAGGTTGCTTTGTCCGTGGGAATGGATGGGATTATTGTTGAATCGGACTGCAAGGAGGCAATATCTCAGGGAGACCTGTCTGTACAGGGTGGGATCTTGGATGATTATCGAAAGCTGATGAGTTCGTTTAGAGAAGTTTGTTGCTCCTAGGTACGTAGGGAGGCTAATCGTGTAGCCTATGAAACGAGACGTTATATTTCCAATATATTTTCAATTGTCATAACTTAGGCTTCTGGATTCTTTCGTTTCCTACGCACATCGTCAATTTGTGTAACTTGGAGAAGGTGCAATGAATTTCGCCCATGATGGCCTTTACTCAACAAAAAACAAAAAAACAAAAAAAAAAAAACAAAACAGGAACACAGAAACACAGAAACACAGAAACCTCAAAATACACATCAAAAACTACGTGCATTCATCAATGGCTGTCCGCCACACCCTAGCAAGTTAGCAACAATGTCGTCGATCCTTCGAATGATCTCTTCTGTTATTGGTTCTGTTGCAACTATGTTCGCCATAGGTCCAACTGCTAACGGTGTGGCTATTGCAACTGTTGCGGTCATCGATCTGTCATCTGAACTGATCCAATTGGTTCTTCAGATGCTAAATCCACATAGAGCATTACAACAGTATTTAAGCTTATCTAGCTTGGTTCATGCTATGGTTACATTTGTGGTTTCATCTCGACTTTGATCATTCACCCTGATAATAATAAAACACGTCCCATTTAAGTGAATTTGTCCTGATTGATGTTATCCCAGGATCATACCGTGTAAGATGAAGTATCTCTTAGACATTGGATCTAATAAAACTGAAGAAGGAAACATTAAATCATACCTCATGTCATAATTGTTCAAATACACATCCATTGGATGGGAAAGATTGCGAGTGAAATACCAATGGGAACTATTACTAAATCAATTTACTCTCAATTTAGATGATGTGTTTAACCGGAGAAGGATACTTGATTTAGACCTGTATCCCAAGTCTATTTATAAACTGTTAGCCATCATAACAATTATCATGATTTATGGGAAGATATTCACTAGAATATAAGAAAGTGGAGATATGACGGTTACTTAATCTTATCATGAAGATATAAAACTTGGATCACTAAATTAACATTAACATTAACATTAACATTCTCCCTCTTGATCCAACGTTTTTATCACATAAGCGTTAACCCCATAACACGTCTTCGCTCACTTAAAAAAGAAATAAGATATACGACGATATGGCCTCTGAAAACGAGTAATATCTTCCATGTATCACAATGCACCATATTTTTTTAATATTCATCCATATGTGATATCATTACTTAATGAATAAACTCATGTTTATTCCAGGTCCAACAGATATTGTTATTCTATATAAAACCAAAGAATGCGCATTGCTGAATGAGAATAACATCAATAACTGAATAAGAGTTCTCATAAATATTATCTTTACAATGATAATCACATGATAGGAGCAAGTCCCATCTTAGATACATGACCCTTATAATTCCTGGGTGGCATGTCTTTAATTAAAGAATCAGCTAACATCAATTCAGTAAGGATATGCTCAATGATCACTGCCTTATCCTTCACACGGCCTCTCAATGCTAAGTACTTTACGTCTATGGCCTTACTTCGATCGCTCGACTTACAATACTTAGTAAAGAAAACCGTTGCTGAATTGTCACAAAAGATCTTTATCGACCTTGCAATAGAATCTAGAAGATTAACGTCAGAAATGAAACTCTTCAGCCACACACCATATGAGGATGCCTCAAAACAAGCAATGAGCTTAGCCTACATAGTGAAAGTAGCAACCAAAGTCTGCTTTGCACTCTTTTAAAAACGGCTCCGTCAACAAACATGAAAATATATCCAGATGTTGATTTACGAAAATCAACATAACCAGCGAAATTCAAATTCGAATAGCCAATGACTTCCAAGCTATCAGTTCGTCTATATGTAAGCATGTAATCCTTAGTACCCTGAAGGTACCTAATCATCTTCTTCATACCTCTTCAGTGGTTCATACCTGGATTGCTCTGATATCGTCCCAACATTCCCACCGCAAAGGCAATGCCAGATTGAGTGCAAATCTGAGCATACATTAAACTTCCGACAGCAGAAGCATATGGAATGTTGTTCATTTGTTCCTTTTCAAACTCGTTCTTAGGGTATTGGTTCAAACTGTACCTATCATCATTCAAAATAGGTGCTATACTTGATGAATAGTCTTTCATCCGATATCTCTCTAAAACTTTATTGATATAGGTTTCTTGAGATAATCATAAGATACGGCATGGTCTATCTCTGTGAATTTTAATGCCTATAATATTAGAGGCATCACCCATATCCTTTATGTCAAAATTCTTAGAGACGAATAGTTTCATTTCATATAATAGTCCCTTGTCATTAGATGCAAGTAAAATATTATCTACACATGACACTAGGAAACAAATCTTACTCCACTGACCTTCTGGTATATGCATTCATCCTTGATATTCTCAACAAACCCGAATAAAGGGACAATATCATGAAATTTCAAATACCATTGACGGGATGCTTGTTTCAGTCCATATATAGATTTCTTGAGTTTGCATACTAAATATTCACTTTCACTTGAGGGGAATCCTTCAAGTTGCTTCATGTAAACCTCCTCCTTTAAATCTCCATTGAGGAACGCCGTTTTCACATTCATTTGGTGCAACTCCATATCAAAATGGGCAACCAATGTCAAAATAATACGTAGAGAAACTTTCTTAGATACAAGAGCAAATGTCTCATTGTAATCGCTTTCCTCCTTTTGAGTAAATCCTTTGACTACAAGTCTTACTTTATACCTCTCAATGTTGTCCAGTGAGTCTATTTAGCATCATTAGGCAACTCTACCAAATCCCAGACTTTATTTGATGCCATAAAATTCATCTCTTTCTACATGGCATTATACCATAATGTGGATTCATTGTAACTCTTGGCTTCAAAAAATATGTTAGGATCATTCTCAACTGTAACATCATAGTCACACTCTTGTAGATACATAACATACTCATTAGGAATTGCTGATTTCTTTATTTTAGTAGATCTCCTTAATGTTGCAGCAACATGTTCTTCAGGAACATCTTGAGCAACAGGCTCCTCAACATCTTAAGCAACTTCTTATGCTACTGGATGCTCAACATCTTGAGCAACTGTATGCTCAACATCATCAAGTAATTATTGAGCAAGTGGATCTACTATATCTAAATCAACAGCTTGTGGAACCTCATTGATTGGTTGTTCAACAGTCGGAGAAACTGGAGGGGTGTTGTGCACAACACTCAATCTACAACTTGAAATGGATGGTTCAATAGCATCTGTAAGATCTTTCTCAAGGTTAATGCCCCAAGATTGATCGCTCCCACTAATCAAGTCATTTTCAAGAAATTTCGCGTTTCTTGATTTCACAATCCTACTTGTAAGACGGATAGTAGAATCTGTAACACCTGGACTTCTTGACATATCCAATGAAATTTCCACTTATAGTCCTTGGATCCAACTTCTTTTCCTGTGGATTATAAATTCTCACTTCAGACGAGCATCCCCAAACGCATACATGCCGTAAATTCGATTTCCAACCTATAAATAACTCAAATGACGTTTTAGCAATGGCCTAAGTTGAAACTCGATTTAATATGTACATAGCAGTCTTAAGTGCTTCTTCCATAAGAACTTAGGAAGTTTAGAACTACTAAGTATACTTCGCACCATATCCAATAGGTATTGGGCAACAATACCTATGCTCTTGGTCTGAAGACCCCAGCATAGTGTATTGGGCAACAATCCTATGCTCTTGAAGAAACTTTGCAAATGGACCAGGTGTTTGTCCATCTTCAGTGTATCTATCATAATACTCTCCATATCGATTTGATCTCACGATCTTAATTTGCTTTCCGTATTATTTCTCTACTTCACTTTTGAATACTTTAAAAGCATCCAATGCCTCATTTTTATTATTAAGCAAGTAAAGATACATGTGACGTGAGTGATCATCAATAAATGAGATGAAGTACTTTTGACTATGCGAGTCCATATCAGGACTACAAATTTTCGTATGTATGACTTTTAATATGTCTATACTCTTCTTGGCACCTTTCCTAGATTTGTTGCTCTCCTGCCCTTTATGCAATCCACACAAGTATCATAATCAGTAAAATTCAAAGTATTAAGTACTCCATCATTTACTAATCTCTTGATTCGATCAATGTAGATATGTCCTAATCTCCGATGCCATGAACATGTATCGCATCATAAACGTTATTGTCTTGTAAATATAAACAGTAAAAACCATTAGACAAAGTCCTATTTTCAATAATATCTTATTTAAACAATAAACTGAATGTCGAATATGAAAAGTAAAGGAATAATCCAAAGGTACAAGATTTGAAACTGAAATCAAGTTCCTAGAAAAATTTGGAACATAAAAGGTCTTTTTCAAATACAAAATATAACCACTACTTAGGAATAATTTGCAGGTCCTAATAGCTTCAACTTGCGAAGGCGTCTTGTTTCCTGAAAAGATGCTTTGTTCACTTCCCACTGATTTCTTGTGGCTTTGAAAGCCCTACAAGGAATTTGAAATATGGATTGTAGTACCAGAGTTAATCCATCAAATTTTGTAACCAACATCGGCCATATTAGATTCATAAGAAACACATGAGATTAGATTACCTTTCTTTTCGGGTCAGGCCTTATACTTGACACAATCCTTCTTCAAGTGCCCTTCTTTTCCACAAAAGAAGCACTTGAATTGTTTCTTAATGTCATCTTGGACAGGTAGTTTATCTTTTCCTTTCTATCTTATCTTACTCCTTAGTCTTTCCTTGTGTTGCCAAATGATCACTTCTCTCAGATTCTATAAGCAACCTTTGCTCTTCTTGAACACGCATGGTCATGTGTTCATTAATTGATCAGTTACTCTTATGTGTATTGTAAGAGATCTTAAAAGGTGCATATTGTTGAGAAAGAATATTCAAAATATAGTACACAAGAAAAGTGTCAGGAATCTAAACCTTTAGGTTTTTCAGCTAAGCTACAATGTCCCTCATCTTCATGATGTGCTCACGCACACCTTTCACATCAGTGAGCTTTAGAGACGTAAACTTCATAATCAAGGTCGTGACATGAGATTTTTCTGAAGACTCAAACTGCGAATCAATCGCCTCGAGCAACTCTTTCACCTTAATATACTGCTCGACAGAACCCTGAAAACTAACAGATAATTTGATCTGTAAGAACATAACATATAGGCGGTTGGACCGCTTTCGCTATTCATAAAGAACCACTTGAGCTGGAGTGGTAGCATCTGTAACCGCAGATGGTTCGTCTTTTCTGATAGCATAATTCATATCCATGCACCCCAATTGTAGAAGGATGACTTCCTTCCAAACTTTATAATTATCACCTGAAGTTCGGAAATTAATTTTAAAATCAGATAAATTCACAGGTTGTGAAATTGCATAACAAACACATGCTCACTACTTTGAGGCAAATAAACATAATCAATGATTTATCCAATATAAATCATGCAACAATATGAATCACATTACATAGAAATTGTATGTGAGCTAAACTTCAAATTTAAATACATTCATAATATCGAATGATGAAACTAACAGATTATATTCCTTTCTTAATACATGTGGACAAATTAAGAAAATAATATGTTATATCACCCTAATTAAATACATTAATACAATAAAAATCCCTATGGGTAAAATTTATTGTATTAAAATAATTAATCACAACAATATCTTTTACCAAATGTGATCTTGAAAAACTCATATATTTATTTTAATTAACAAGAAATGTTATGGGTAATCTCTAATCGACCAAAATAAATAAAGATCACAAAATATTTAAAGATTTTTTTTCCATTGTCCAATTATTGTAGCTCAATTAATTGAAACCAAACTAATTGGTTTATCTATACTGTGAATTTCTGATATCACCAAAAGAAAATCCGAAGCCCATGACAAAGATATTAACCAGCACACCATAAAAGAAAATCCGAAGCCCATGGCAAAGATATTAACTAGCACATCATAAAGTAATAAATGCATAGGTGACGAGGCAATTAATTGTTCATCTCCAAGATAGAACTAACATCACATACAGCCCTTCTTTCGTCAATATTCATTGTTTCATTCGATTTCACCCATACATATATTTAATTATGTAAATCAAATTGATAAATCAATTCGTACGGAACATCATTGCATGAAGGTCGCATCGTTAGATATTGGACCTAATAAAACTGAAGACAGAAACATTACATCGTACCTCATGTCATAATTGTTCAAATATACGTTGATTGAATGGAAAAGCTTGAGAACAAAACTCGAATATGAACTATTACTAAATCAATTTATTCTCAATTTAGATGGTGTGTTTAATCGAAAAAGAACACTTGATTTAGACCTATATCCCAAATCTATTTATAAACTGTTAACAATCATAATAGTTACCGGCTACTTAAGTTTATCCTGAACATATAAAATTTAAATTATTAATTATATTAATAACAATATTAATATTTTTCCACTTGATCGAACGTTTTTATCGGACTGGTAAACAGTCTTTGACCTTAGTCTAAATAATTCATGTCAAGTTCAAATTAAGGAACTCTAATTCTCAAATCGTAAACCCAATTCTTCTGTTATCAGAACCTCCTCAAAATAACCTCTCAAACATGCCATCAAAACCAGGAACACAAAAACCTCAAAATACACATCAAATACTAGGTACATTCATCAATGGCTGCCCGCGACACCCTCTACCTCTTACCCTTTCATCCTTCCATTTCCAATCTCACACTTACATATTACAAAAACACCTCTTTGACATCTCGATTCATTACCCATAACATCGAAACAGAACATTCGAATCAAACCCAACAGGGCCTCTTATTTCGTATTCTCCTCGGCCAGGGCAGCAACCTTCCACCCGCTGCCCACGGCCATCACCAAAACACACCACCAACATCATCATTACTTTTCATTAACAAGTTCTCTTTCTCTTTTGACATTATTGTGCGTGATTGTCATTCGCGTGTTTCAATTCGTTTCAGTTATAAAACATTATAGTAACGTAACATAATCAACTAAAATTTGAGCTAGCAAACATCATGGATTGTCCTAGAACGAAGCGTGAGGCGTACAAGAACACAATGATCACACCCTTGATTCCACCACCACGTCCGCCTTCCTCCTCCTCGACACCACCTTCGCCTTCCACGTCCAGATCAACCCCATCACCGCCCCTTCTGCACAATAGGTCATCCTCGTCCCTAGAGACGTATGAGAACGATGAGCTACAGAAGCTGGTGCACACAATGCCGACGAAAAGGAAGCTGACGAAGCAGTTTTCGATGTGTGAGACGGCAAGAGACAGGGCGTGGGAGAGGCGAAGGAGGCAGACGCTGAAGCAGCAGCTGCAGGAGAGGGGGAATGTGACGGACGGGGACATGAAGGAGCTCAAGGGGAGCATTGAGCTCGGGTTCGGGTTCAAGGAGGCCGCGGAGGGAGTAGGGGAGAAGTTGTGTAATACATTGCCTGCATTGGATTTGTATTTTGCTGTTAATAGACAGGTTTCGCCAAATAGCGAGTTTTCGATGCCAGGGATGGGGACGAGGTCGGCGTCGTTTGATTGTTTTGGGAAGAGTACTGATGATCCTTGGATGATTTGTAGTCCAGGTAATTTTTTTGAGCTAGATGGTCTAAAAATCAAGAGGGTTTTATGCTGGTTGGTTTATCATATTGATAATGTCGTGTTCTAGTTGGTACAATGTTTACTTATTAGTACATTCTAACATAATTTCAAGAAAAAAATTATGTGTTTGCATTGCAGGTGATAATCCTCAACAGGTGAAGACCAAATTGAGGCACTGGGCGCAAGCGGTTGCTTGCTCTTTGATGGAATCTGTTGATCCGTAACTGAGAATTTGATAACCTTCAATTTTGGCGCGGCACTAACGTTGACGTGAGAGGAGGCTCTTCGATGAAGCCTAACAAATTAACAATGCAGCCATCAAATGGAGAAAGTTATTATACAACGACGAAAGGTTGGAGACTAAACTTGCACTGACACGAACAGAATTCTGGGTTTCTTATTTTCCAAAGATGCGATGGAATGAGATCAGAAATCTCCCTGTTGCATATATATTGCATTAGTGCACGCCTCACGGGTTATACGCAATAGACTGACCATTTTTGTTAGCGTGGGAACTCATAATCGAGATTCTTCTTTCCTTTTCCTGCTGTGAGAAAGGCGCAGCGATTGTCATATTATGCTTGGGACAATCTGATGCAGCTGAGCCGCTGAGGCTTATTGTTGAGGTTGTACATAAGATGATTAAAATGGATGATTAAATTCATCCAAAAAAATTTCTTTTTTTTCTCTCTTTCCATAAAGATACATGGAAGTGATATAGTAGTATGTATTTATTGTCATATTATCCTTCTTGGGTTTTCGCTCTATCCGAGTAGGTTAGGCCATTGGTTTTCGGTTCAATCAATCATATCTATTAAACCGGTCTGAATCTTATAACTATGGATTCAATGAGACGTGAACAAAATTAGATTTTGAGCGCCAACTGATTAGTCATAGATGTCCAAATAATGGCAATCTGTTATAAACAATAGTCTATCAGAACATTTATAGGATAAGATTGTAATCACTATGATCAACTTGGATAATTAACTACTAATAAGTGTAGAGATTATGGTGGACTAATTCATTGTTCTAGTAGTCGTGGCATGATTAGGTGATCAGTAATGGAAATGATGTACTCCTACTTTTGACAATCGAATCAAACAAATAGTTAATCACGGCACTTATGTATTGCTA
Source organism: Drosera spatulata (assembly GCA_035668315.1). NCBI lineage: Eukaryota > Viridiplantae > Streptophyta > Magnoliopsida > Caryophyllales > Droseraceae > Drosera > Drosera spatulata. The sequence continues at coordinate 29,666 of JAOVYX010013649.1, forward strand.
ATCTTTTTACAGTTAAGTTGTCATCTACCTAACCCATGTCACAAAATATTAATACCGGAAAAAGGGGCATCAGAGCACCCAGCCGGGGAATTCGTACACCCTCGGAGATTTATATCCTTCATATTTTTTTATCTTTTGATCGATTATCAAAATTTAATATATTTTTTATTATTTGAATTTATTTTTATTTATCAATCAAATTATAAAAAAATATAGGGGATGTGTGGGGGTGCACCTAATTCTTCCCCACCCAGCCTGTTGATGCTGCTGCCCCTTAAAGGCCCAATTGATATCATGGGATGTATTGGTTTTGATATTCTCAAAATATGTAAAATTTTGATCATATTGCTAAAAATAAGATAATTTATTAATGAGTTAATTTTTCTTGATCTTTAAGTTTAAGTTTGATTTTAATTTGATCAAATATTATACTTCTTTCATTCGAAATTAATTACAACATTGATATATGCAAGCAATAAAATTGTTCATTTTATGAGTATCCGCAAAACGATCAAATATGATTTTATTCAAAATTATCATGAAATATTATTGATAGTTTAAATTATGTATTTTAATCATAAATCAATAACGTGATTTTTTTACATTATTAAAAAAAATGAAACTTTTATAAATATAAATTAAAAAATATAATGATGATATAACGTTATTATTAATTTCGGGCAGAAGGAGTACTCCCCAATCCCAACTACTATAAGATTGGAGAATGAAGCTGCTGATGGTACGCGTCGTACCATATCACAATTTCTAAGTTGATAATTTGACCAATACACACATTACTAAGAGCATTTGTATTGGATTATATAAAATCGACATTCTATAAAAGTAAAAAAAATAAAAAATAGAATGGGACGATTTGTATTAAACAGTTTCTTTGAGTGAATATAAAAGCTTAATTCTTCCCAAAAAAAAAAGTAAAATGGTGATATAATAAAATGTTAGAAAGATGTTGAAAATGTGTGTTGGAATGTGTGTTAAATTATAAAAATTATAGTGTGAAATAGATAAATTAGATAAAGTTATCGTATTATTATAGTATTCTTTAATTTTATAGATCAATTTATTATATCATTATTTATAATAAAAAGTAAAAAATAGAAAAAGAACTTGGAGTTTCTCATGCAAGTGTTCTAAGAAAATATGTAAGGAAGTTGTTCTGTAACAACCTAAAGTCACGACAGGAGTGGCCATTTTGTGCATTAATCCATCCCCAGCCTAGCAAAGTCAAGATGATTGTCCTTTTGTACTTTTGTTTATCTTCTCGTTCTTCTTCATTTTACTCAGTTTTTCAATTGCTCTTGTTTCATATGGGCGATATATAAGCCGTGCTTTGTTGAATGTTACCGCATGTTCGATCTCAGATCTTTCTTATTGATAATAGCATATCAGAATTTGGAAAGGAAAAGTGTACTGGAAAATCTGATCTAAGAAGAGGCACAGGCGCCACATATAGGGCTAACGCGGGAACATCTATTTGAAAATGTGTTTTTGTTATTTGGAAACAACATGTAAAAGGTTATGAGTTATAACGCTTTATGTTTAACATATAAAGCACTACCATTCGTAGCGATTTACATGTTGGTTTAATTTTTTATTTTTTTTATTTTTTGTTGGAAAGCGTAGGGAATGGTGAAGCTTTAGCTCATTTTATTTTATTTTTTATTTTTTTTTAATTTCTAAAATACAAAAGTTAATATCAATTTTTTATTAATCATAAATTTTAAATCGTTATCCGAATTAATTGAACTCAATAATGAAAAATAATTAGCTCAATTCTCTCTACAAAACAACACCAACTATGAGTAAATTTTCTCTTCAAAATGAAGATATAGAAAAATGTTATTTCGACATCGTTAAAAAATACTCATAATTGATCGAGCTGATAATTTTTATTATTAAATCGAATTAATTTGGATAACGATTCAAAAATTATGATTAATAAAAGATTCATATTAACTTTTGTATTTTAGGAATTTAAGAGAAAAAGGGGAAAAAATAAAAAAGACCTAAAATGCTACAATTCCTTGCGCTTTCCAACCGAAAAGAAATTTTAAAAACAAAACCAAAACATAAAGCGTAACAAGTGATAGCATTTTATATGTTTAAACGTAAAACGATATAAGTTGTAGCGCTTTATATATAGCTTTCAAATAGCAAGTATACGTTTTCAAATAACAATTGGGGGCTAATACCTATCGATCATTGAATTAGTGTAACATTCTCTGGAATTTTCCAATAGTTTTGTTTAGTTTCTTCAGAAGGCAACTCAATTTGTTGTAAAAACAAAATCGACTCATCAAAGATAGGACACAGTTAATTACTACAAGAAGTCCAAACGATTTTTATTTACACTCGGAGAAGTTTTGCTAACGATTGACCAATTCAGAGGATATATGATTGGTTCAACTGTAAGTTTATATTCTATTATTGTGACCCATATGATTTTGTGTTCAATAACTAATTGTACTTAATTTTTATTGGTCAATGAGATGTAGTATTTAAAATTTAAGTTATCCCTATCTTCATATTGATGGATCGTGGAGAAACTGACG